>WAAF01019154.1:253206-277494 GCA_013400475.1 Tricholaema leucomelas | reverse complement strand
GTCCCTCCCCAGCTTTTTTGGGGGCCTCCTTTCAGATACTGGAGGGCCACAAGAATGTCACCTGGGAGCCTTCTCTTCTGGAAACTGAACAGCCCCAATTCTTTCAGTCTCTTCCCATAGGAGAGATGCTGCAGCCCTCTGAGCATCCTCATGGCCCACCTCTGGACACGCTCCAGCATCTCCACACCCCTCTTGGAATAGGGGCTCCAGAACTGGATGCAGTACTCCAGGTGGGGTCTTAGCAGAGCTGAGTAGAGAGGGAGAATCACCTCCCTCTACCTGTTGGCCACACTTCTACTGATGCAAACCAGGATCTGGTTGGCCCTATTTTCCTTTTCCAAATACCCAGAGGCTGCAATTCCCAATCCATAATGTTTGTCTTCCTGTATATTAGCATAAGCCCCCACCAGTGCCAGCTCCTCCCTACAATTTCTCTTGCCTATCACTGGAAATTCCCAGCCCAGCACACAACATACAGCTGGGTAGGCAACAGGTTGTACCCAACATCAGATTGTGCCCAACTCTTACCAGCTTTGAGAAAGGTGACAGAGCTGGTGAGAGGCCTGGAACACAAGGACTGTGAACAGAGGCTGAGGGAGCTGGGGGTGTGCAGCCTGGAGAAGAGGAGGCTCAGGGCTGACCTCATTGCTGTCTACAACTACCTGAAGGGAGGCTGTAGCCAGGTGGGCTTGGTCTCTTCTGTCAGGCAATCAGCAACAGAAGAAGGGGACACAGTCTCAAGTTGTACTGGGAGAAGGTCTAGGCTGGATGTTAGGAGGAAGTTTTTGCCAGAGAGAGTGATTGGCATTGGAATGGGCTGCCCAGGGAGGTGGTGGAGTCACTGTTCCTGGAGATGCTCAAGCAAAGCCTGGATGAGGTATTTAGTGTCATGGTCTGAATGATTGGCTAGGGCTGGGTGCTAGGTTGGACTGGATGATCTTGGTGGTCTCTTCCAACCTGGATGATTCTACGATTCTATGAACATAGGTGGGTATGCAATAGATTGTACATCACATGCAGACGTTGCCTGGCAATCCATCAGGTAACAGAGAAGAGATCTATTCCATTTTTTTAATTATCTGTTCTTTAGACCTTTGTGCAGAAAAAAATGTGATGCTAAGCAAAGCACACTGGTTCTATGAAGCAATTACTGTTTTTCTCTAGAGACAAGAAGAAACACAGTCATAAAACTGCCTTATCCAATTCAGGTATTTAGTGAAACACCTTAATGAGGAAAGAATAAAAAATAAATTGCAGTAAAGTATTGTGAATGTTCCTTTCTTATTGCTTCTGGCAAGAATAAGGATTTTCTTTTGTCCTTTGATTAGAGCAGCACTATGTCAAAGCATTGCTAATGCTATGTCCTCATTAAACTCACTTCCTTCCCCGGCTTAATCATTAATTAGGCCCCAAAGTCAAATCTCTTCCCTGATGAACTGCTCTGAAAGTACATAAATTCTGTTTGACAACTGCCAGATAAATAACTGGAATTAGTTAAAATAGGTATTTATGCAATTAAGCAAGGCACTGATCACCGTCAGTGTGAGCCCACAAAAGACTTCCCACTTCAGTACAGAAAGGTCCTCCAAGATATACCAATCCAAACAGCATGACCGTAACTGGAGAAGAGATGAGAACAGAGAGGTGAAAGGGAAAGCAACCTAAGCTGAAAGCCTGACAAGCCTTTGACAGAACCTGAGTCAAGGGATTTCAGCAGACACTTGTTTAAGCAAAGGATTACACATACACACCCCAATCCCTATGTTGCTATTTAATGACTAACATTTAGGAGGATGGAACCTGTACAAATGTGTAGACTGAAAACTGTCATTCTAACACATCAAATTGTTTTAGATCATAGAATCAACCAGGTTGGAAGAGACCTCCAAGATCATCCAGTCCAACCTAGCACCCAGCCCTAGCCAGTCAACCAAACCATGGCACCAAGTGCTTCATCCAGGCTTTTCTTCAACACCCAGGGACGGTGACTCCACCACCTCCCTGGGCAGCCCATTCCGATGCCAAGCACTCTCTCTGTCAAGAACTTCCTCCTAATCTCCTATCTTAGTGTCATCCATTTTGTGAGGACATGTAAAATTCCAGACACACCAACCGCCTTTACCTTCCCAGAAACTGGCTGTACTAAAAGTAAAACCACTTAAAGGAAGCAGGTAATTACAAGTCACATTATTACTGCTGCCTCTAGCAACAACTCTAGTAGACCACTCATACTCACAGGTATAATCCTGACCCAGGTGCATTATCAGAACAGGTTCTTGTATGCTTTCCCAGGGCTGAGGTAAGCACCACGCAGGCTCAACATTCAGAGTCCTCACCCAGCAGGCAGCTGCCCATCTGAAGCAGCTTAAGAGCTTCAAGTCCTCAACTTTCTGTTTCTGTCTCTGCCAAAGGTTAGTGGCCTTGCAGCAGAGCAGGTGGTGCCTGTGCCTCAGAGAGGGTGGAGTTTACAGTCCGAGTATTTCTAACCTGAGCGGCAAAATTACTGATGACAACTACCAGCAGAAGACAAATGAAGTCGCTAGTAGAAGTGGGCTAAAAAAGCAGAGATGAAAGAGTGGAATTAAGTCTGTACATATATACATGACTGTTCATGGTTTAGCCTAGAGTGGCAGCTACGGTGGTGTCCACAGCTAGATGCCATGTGCTCATTATACTTCATTCATTAGCACATGTACAGTGGTGCTACCCAGTGGTTTGCATTTTGGAGATATCTTCAGAGGCTGAGGGAGCTGGGGGTGTGCAGCCTGGAGGAGGCTCAGGGCTGACCTCATTGCTGTCTGCAACTACCTGAAGGAAGGTTGTAGCCAGGTGGGGTTGGTCTCTTCTGCCAGGCAACCAGCAACAGAACAAGGGGACACAGCCTCAAGTTGTGCTGGGGGAGGTCTAGGCTGGATGTTAGGAGGGAGTCATTGCCAGAGAGAGTGATTGGCATTGGAATGGGCTGCCCAGGGAGGTGGAGTCCCCATCCCTGGAGGTGTTGAAGAAAAGCCTGGATGGGGCACTCAGTGCCATGGTCTAGTTGGTTGGCTAGGGCTGGGTGCTAGGCTGGACTGTATGAGCTTGGAGGTCTCTTCCAACCTGGCTGATGCTGTGATTCTAACACCGACACTGGCATGACCACAGTTGTGTCAAAAGATGAACTTTTGCTGGCTTAATTCACTTATTTTGAGAAATGAGTATAACTACAAGGCAGATCAACTCTTCCCACCAGTAGAAATGAAGGCCATCTAGCAGAGCCACAGTAAAATACAAAGAACAACATGGGTAGCTGACAACAGCATTTGATGTAATACAGAACAACCATTTCCTCAATTCAAAGTTTTATCTTGAAACTGAGAGTGTTTGTCCTGAGATATTTTAACCAATAAAAATGCTCACCTCTTTCCAGTATCATTCTGGATTGAAAGCACAATTAGAACTGCAACTTCACCCCAGAAAAAGCCAGGATAAGATCATTATTGCTGGGTCACCAGACACATGGGAATTTAATTCAAGGCTTTAACACACACATTCTCACCCTACCCCAGGAAGAAAAAAAAATCATTTGCAAGTGGTAGCAAATAAGATTTCTTATTATAAGCTATATAAAAATATACATAAACCTCTCAAAATAAATACATAATACATGCACACCTAGAACAAGAGCTGGCAGGGTCCAGTATGACATCCCAGTCTGAGGTTGGATGTTAGCACCTGATCTGCACATCTCCACCTCTTTCAAGAGCCAACCACACGGTCCCTTCAGATCTGCTTACACAAATTATCCCAGGTACCAGCCAGCTCTAGTACAGCAAAGCTGAATTGCTTCAACACATTTGAGCATGTTGCAAGGGTCAGGATTAATATATAATTGCTCAGAGGTGAAGGGTCAAAAGAAGATAAAGAATATGGGAATAAGGAAGGTGCTGCCCAGGGAGGTGGTGGAGTCACTGTCCCTGGAGATGTTCAAGAAAAGACTGGATGAGGCACTTAGTGCCATGGTCTGGTTGATTGGCTAGGGCTGGGTGCTAGGTTGGAATGGATGAGCTTGGAGGTCTCTTCCAATCTGGCTGACTCTATGACTTGACCTTAGCAGATAAGGGAAAGGCTGTGGATGTTGTTTACCTGGACTTTAGTAAAGCTTTTACAGTATCACAGTATCATCAGGGTTGGAAGAGACCTCACAGATCATCAAGTCCAACCCTTTACCACAGAGCTCAAGGCNCCCAGCTCCCTCAGCCTCTCCTCGTAGGGCTGTGCTCGAGGCCTCTCACCAGCCTCGTCGCCCTTCTCTGGACACGCTCAAGCATCTCAATGTCCCTCTTAAACTGGGGGGTCCAGAACTGAACACAGTACTTGAGGTGTGGTCTAATCAGTGCAGAGTACAGGGACAGAATGACCTCCCTGCTCCTGCTGGCCACACCATTCCTGATGCAGGCCAGGATGCCATTGGCTCTCTTGGCCACCTGGGCACACTGCTGGCTCATGTTCAGGCGGGTATCAATCAGCACCCCCAGATCCCTCTCTGTCTGGCTGCTTTCCAGCCACTCCAAGCCCAGACACTGTCTCCCACAGGACTCTCCTGAAGAAACTGACTGCATGTGGGTGGATGCATCACTAGGTTGAAAACTGTCTGGATGACTGGGCCCAAAGAGCAGTGGTGACAGGAGTTAAACACAGTTGGTGGCCAGTCATCAGCAGTGTTCCCCAGGGTTCAGTACTGGGGCCAGTTACTTTATCAATGATCCAGATGAAGAGGTTGAGCACATCCTCAGTGATTTTGCAGATGACACCAGAATTGGTGAGAGTGTTGATCTGATCAAAAGCAAGAAGGCTCTGCAGAGAAATCTGGATAGGCTGGATCAATTGGCTAAGGCAAATTGTATGAGGCTTAACAGGGCCACCTGCCAGGTCCTGCACTTGGGTCACAACAACTCCTTGCTTTGCTTGGGACAGAGTGGCTGGAAAGCTGCATGTCAGAAAAGGACCTGAGGGCATTGGTCAATTGCCACCTCAACATGAGCCAGCAGTGTGCTTAGGTGGCCAAGTAGGCCAACAGCATCCTGGCTTGTATCAGGAATAGCACAGCTAGCAGGAGTAGGGAAGAGATTGTGCCCCTATATTCATCACTGGTGAGACCGCACCTCAAATGCTATGGTCAGTTATGGATCCCTCACTACAAGACAGGCAATGAGGTGCAGAAGCATGTCCAGAGAAGGGTAAAGCAGCTGATGAAGGGTCTGAAGAATAAGACTTATGACACGTAGCTAAGGAAACTGGAGCTGTTCAGTCAGGAAAACAAGAAGGCTGAGGGGAGGCCTCATTGCCCTCTACAGCAGAAAGGTAGTAGTGAGGTGGGTGCTGGTCTCTTCTCTCTAGTATCAAGTGATTGAATGAGAGGAAATAGCTTCAAATTCAACAGGGCAGATTTAGATTGGATATTTACCAAGCGGTCAAGCATTGGAATGGGCTGACCAGGTGGTTGCTGAAGATGTTCAAAAACCATGTAGATATGGTATTTCAGGACACACTTTATTTGTCATAAAGGTGTTAGCTCGACACTCAAGATTGACTCAGTCTTAGAGGTCTTTTCCAATCAAAACAATTCTGTGATTCCACAACTATCACAAATAGCTTCAGTACTTCTGTGAAACAGATCATCTACATCACACCAGGTAAAACTAGAAGCAAGACAATTGATAGAATTTGCTAGAAGCTGGGGCATTTCCCTTTTTGTTTAGCTGACACATTCTTGAGTTACCAATTGATCAATTCCAAGGGCATCACACACTGTCATCTTGATCATTCTCCACATGGTCTTACTGTCAGGCATTTTTTCTACTGGAGTTCACAGCAATGCGAATTTGTGGTGACACACTGGCACACAGTGAGCAAAAATTAGGTGATTAAACTGGCTGGGGATAGTTAGTGCCTTCAAAAACAAGCTGAGAGGAGGATATGACTCATGAGATATTCAAAGTGTCAGCTAGTGTCTCACTGCTTTGCAATTGTCAAATACTTGTGACAATGTTATCATGCCTGCCTATAAAGGTCTTCTCAGCTGTTCCATGCCTGCCTATAAAGGTCTTTTAGGCTGTTCCACTTTTCCACTTAAACCAATGTAATGAAAACACAGCTAAAAACCTTAAACATCTACTCCAGGTGTCTGTTCCAAAAAACAAAGTTACAAAACTGTGAGGTTTTTTGGTAACACCACGAACATTTTCATCCACAGTGACATAAGAAGTTTAACCCACATAAATAAGCTCCACATTCGATGTCACCTCCACATTCGATGTCACCTCTACATTCGACTTCCCACATTACCGATATATTGAAGTTAGTCTGACCCACAAAAATAAGTTCTTCATATCCAAAGATCTCTAATTTGATGTCACCTCCACTTGGACTTCCCACATTACTGATATACTGAAGTTAGTCTGACCCACAAAAATAAGTTCTTCATATCCAAAGATCTCTAATTTGATGTCACCTCCACTTGGACTTCCCACATTACTGATATACTGAAGTTAGTCTGACCCACAAAAATAAGTTCTTCATATCCAAAGATCTCTAATTTGATGTCACCTCCACTTGGACTTCCCACATTACTGATATACTGAAGTTAGTCTGACCCACAAAAATAAGTTCTTCATATCCAAAGATCTCTATTTTAATGTCACCCACCCTTTGACTTTCTACATGACTGCTATATTGAGGTGAGTCTGATTCCTTAACAAAAATACATAAAGCAAAACAGCCATAAAAATAAGAGAACAAAACCTTTTCAGCTGCAAATGATCAGGAGATAGGAAACAGTACTAGAGATGTACCAGAGGGCAGATGAGCTCACACACACCGCTGTCTGTGGCATCACAAAGCAAGCTGCAATACACTGTTCACATGTTTCAGACAGTTTACTGCTGATGCTTACAACCAACTTGTGGCACAAGGAGGTTCGTTTATAAAACCCAAGTTTCATAAAGTCTACCACATCAAAGTGGCAAGGGAAGAATTCCTGCAACTGTGTGTCACACAATCAGTCAGGCTTAGACGGAACCACAAGGATCATCTAGTTCCAACCTCCCTGCCATGGGCAGGGACACCCTACCCTAGAGCAGGCTGGCCACAGCCTCAGCCAGCCTGACCTTAAACACCTCCAGCAATGGGACCTCAACCACCTCCCTGGGCAACCCAGTCCAGGCTCTCATCACTCTCATACTGAACAACTTCCTCCTCACGGCCAGGCTCAATCTCCACACCTCCAGCTTTGCTCCATTCCTCCTGGTCCTGTCACTATATCCAAAGAAGTCCCTCCCCAGCTTCTGTATACGTATATCTGAGCTGGTGTAGCAAGATCAAACACTTTTTGTATGTCAGTCACTTCCCTACCTGCTATTTGCATGAACAGCACAAGAAATGTTAATACCACCCAAGAGGTTTGGAAACAGAAATCCACATTTGAAGAGTAACTCAAAAGCTATTAAATGTTGCTACCACTTTCCTCAAATTTGAAGAGCCCATCTAACAAGAGCTCTGGAAGTACTAAAAAGGCATTATGGACCTCAATATGATTTCATGAATTCATTCTGCAGCATCTTATCAGCTCAACTATGAATTGGCACAGACTGAAAGAGTTGGGGCTGTTCAGTCTGCAGAAGAGGAGGCCCCCAGGTGACCTTCTTGTGGCCTTCCAGGATCTGAAGGGGGCCTCCAAAAAAGCTGGGGAGGGACTTTTTAGGCTGTCAGGGAGTGACAGGACTAGGTGAAACAGAAAGGGGAAGCTGGAGGTGGGGAGATTCAGACTGGCCATAAGGAGGAAGTTGTTGAGCATGAGAGTGGTGAGAGCCTGGACTGGGTTGCCCAGGGAGGTGGTTGAGGTCCCAAAGCCTGGAGGTGTTTAAGGCCAGGATGGATGAGGCTGTGGGCAGCCTGCTCTAGGGTAGGGTGTCCCTGCCCATGGCAGGGGAGTTGGAACTAGATGATCCTTGTGGTCCCTTCCAACCCTGAATGATTCTATGGTTCAGAAGATTACTTTTGCAGACTTCTACTTATTCAGAGAATTGAACACCCAAATTTTGTAGGTAGGTGAAAACTGAGTGAAAGAATCATAAAGGAAGAATCACCAATGTCAAAGAAGAGACTTCTAAGGAGGCTAAAAAAAATAAATGTGAAGATTTTTGCTCTCAAAAGAATTAGCGTGACGAAGCTCCGACTTCACAACCTATCTGGTGCACTTAATTACATCCTTCTATATGCAAGGGGCTTGTCTCCATCCCTGCAGAGAATCATAGAATCAGTCAGGTTGGAAGAGACCTCCAAGATCATCCAGGCCAACCTAGCACCCAGCCCTGGCCAATCAACCAGACCATGGCACTAAGTGCCCCATCCAGGCTTGGCTTCAACACCTCCAGGCACAGCGACTCCACCACCTCCCTGGGCAGCCCATTCCGATGCCAATCACTCCCTTTGCCAATAACTTCCTCCTAACATCCAGCCTAGACCTCCCCTGGCACAACTTGTGACTGTGTCCCCTTGTTCTGCTGCTCTTTGCCTGGCAGAAGAGACTGATGAACACTTATTTTTCTTAATTCCTCCAGACATTGATAATTTGTGTACCCACTCAGGTATGTTGGGTTCTGCTACTTGGTTTTGTAATTGGGTTGTTTCTTTTTCCCAAAGGGCTAGAGTGTTTATTTATAGGCTAGCCAAAAAGTCTCCTCTCTTACAGATACAGTGCCTTAACATTGTCAAAGCAATAGCTAATTATTTACCTGTGGTGACTCTGCTGTGTATAATGTTCAAGGATACTCACTAGGACTGCTATTAGAACATGCAAATTTCACTGCTATGATCTGGCTCACCCTCAATTGCTCTGGAAAGTGACCCTTTCAAGGCATGCAGTCTCATGCCTGCTGCAGAGGCGTCAAGTGACCCAGCAGCATCCAGGAGCAAGGAACACTATGCCAGGACTTGATCAAAAAGGGACTAGAAAGCATCCACTACTTCCGCTGATGCTGGCTGTAAACCAGTCTTACCACTTCTTCGGGCTACTTCAGCTGATGCAGTTAAAAACAAGAGCGGTGTTTACATACAGAGCAGCAAAAATGCTGCACTTGCTACACAGCTGATCAGGACTGCTTCCAAGATGCTGCAAATATTTGATCTAAGTCTGCTCGTCGCAACACAGGTTTCATTAGTGCAGGCTTTAGAGTCCTGCACCATGAAGGAAGGCAGAAGGAAACGCCATCAGCCAAACCTCGCTCTCACAAGCATTACTTTATTTGCTAAACCATATTTTGAATATTTTTAAATATCCTTATGTTTGCTTCAAACCAAGACTCCATTTTTACCATCTGGGAATTTCTAAACCCTAATGTTTTAAGCTCATGTTCAGGGTTGACTGCACATGTCTGCCAAGACGAGCCAGCTTCTCTCAAACAAAACCCCATTTCAGAAGAAGATGTAATTTAAATAAGCAGGCTTTTTCATTCCCAGTGGGCAAGGACAGCAAAGATTTGGCAATGAAAGAGTGAAGTTGGGCATGGGAAGAAGGAGAGTTAGGGAGGTGTTTTAGTTGTTGTGTTTCTCACCTATCCTAATTATCAATAAATTATATTTTCCCCCACTCAAGTCTGCCTTGGCCATGGCTGAAACCTGAGCAATAATTCTGTCTGCATCTTGAACTAGAGGCTTTGCCATCTTATTTTCTCCCCTTGTGCTAGTTTGAGCCTAGCTGGGATGTTCTGGTGAGAAGAATTAGATGATAGGCTGTGAAAAGGAAACAATGGTGATGTCTGCTGCACTCATAGGCTTACTGAGATGGATAAAAACAAGAACACAAATATAGGTAACAGAGTCTCTCTCTGGGCTTTTTGGGCTGCCCTTCTCTCTAATCTAACCTGCCATCTGTGTGACTAATGCTTCTGCTTCCTAACCCCTCTGGCTGATTTTCCAACTCACCTTCAGTGTAAGGGAGTCTGGGGTAAGGTAGAGGGGTGGGGAGAAGGTGGAAGGGTGGTTGGGATCCCCTCCTGGGGACTCTGGTTTCTGAGAGGGCAGTTGTGTTTCTGTATTACCTTATTACCTTGTCTAGCTTTGGATATAGCGATATATATACTGTAAATATCTGCTTGTATATTGTGCTGAGCTGTAAGTATAAAGCTTCATTCAATTTCCAACTGGCTGAGCCTAGTCTGGGTGATTTTCTTAAGTGTGGAGGGGGGCAGGTAACACCCAAACCATCACACTTGTCCAGTTAAAGACAGAGTGAAGTAGCAGTCAGCTGAGCATCTGGCACTAGAAAGGCTGAACAGCAAATCTGCTCTGCAGTCGATAAAGCCCATATTAACTGCAGCAAAGCACACTTAATGCAATGTATACAGAAAAATCTTTCCCCTTAGCTCAGGGAGGAATAAGATAAGATAGCAAACTAGTTTTACTTGGCCATAAAGCAACTCCAGCTCAACTCCTCAGGGCAAACTCCTGAAGCTGTTTTTATTGCTATTAAAAAAAAATTTGAACACCCACAACAAACAACAGAAATACCTTAACAAGGGGAAAAAATAATGTGCTACATACCATAAAAATGTGTTACAGTACTGCACACCATCACTCATAAATCATTTGATTCTAAAAATTAAACAGCACTTTTTTTTCTTGTATCAATCCATTGCTAAAATGAAGTAGCTCAGAAGGATAAGGTATCTTACATTATCAACAGTATCTTGCTTTCTCTTTCAATAGCAAAATCAATTAAGTTGACTTGATCAGTCCTGAGGAGAGGAACTTGAGCTTCTTGTCCTGCAGTAACCCCAACAGGAGCCAGCAGTGTGCACTTGCAGCCCAGAAAGCCAAACAGAGCCTGGGCTGCATCAGGAGAAGTGTGGCCAGCAGGGCCAGGGAGGTGATTCTCCCTCTCTGCTCTGGTGAGACCTCACCTGGAATACTGCAGCCAGTTGTGGAGTCCCCATTATAAGAGGGATGAGGAGATGCTGGAGCATGTCCACATAAGGGCCAGGAGGATGCTCAGAGGGCTGGAGCAGCTCTGCTGTGAGGACAGACTGAAAGAGTTGGGGCTGTGCAGTCTGCAGAAGAGGAGGCTCCCAGGTGACCTTCTTGTGGCCTTCCAGGATCTGAAGGGGGCCTACAAAAAAATCTGTGAAGGGACTTTTTAGGCTGTCAGGGAGTGACAAGACTAGGGGGAATGGAGCAAAGCTGGAGGTGGGGAGAGTCAGACTGGATGTAAGAAGGAAGTTGTTCATCATGAGAGTGGTGAGAGCCTGGAATGGGTTGCCCAGGGAGGTGGTTGAGGCCCCATCCCTGGAGTTGTTTAAGGCCAGGCTGGATGAGGCTGTGGGCAGCCTGCTCTAGGGTAGGATGTCCCTGCCCGTGGCAGAGGGGTTGGCACTAGTTGATCTTTGTGGTCCCTTCCAATCCTGACTGATTGTATAAGATTCTCAAGTTACTTGGTTAAAAAGAAGCACTTTTTCCCCCCTTGGTCACCAATACATTACTCAGAATCAAAACACCTGGCACTATGCATTAAAGTTGGAACAGCAGACTGACCAACTCTTTTCAAGAATGTACCATTTGAATATATTGAAGACAGGAATTAAACTACATTAAGATTAACTAAACACACAAGAAGGTATACCACAACTGGTTTAATCTTATCTACGCATTAGCCCTTGCAGTTCTTGCTCCTAACATTACCTTGTATAATCAGTTCTGTCCACAGGTCAAGACCAAAAAGCATAAAATACTTGCTTCCCTTGATTTGCCAGTACATTTACTGCTTGCTTACTATAGCAAAATACATTATCACTAAGGCATAATTTGATATTCCAGTTAACCAGCAATTTCGTTTTTATTAAACAGTGTGCTAGTGTGAGCCTAGCTGGGGTGTTTTAGTGAGAAGAATTAGATGTTAGGCTGTGAAAAGGAAACAATGGTGATGTCTGCTGTACTCATAGGCTTGCTGAGATGGATAAAAACAAGAACACAAACCTAGATAAAAGAGTTGCTCTCTGGCTCTGGCTGCCTCCCTTCTCTCCCTAGCCTACTGTCTAACTAATCCTTCTGCTTCCTAACCCCCCTGGACGATTCTCCAAATTGACCTTGAATGTAAGGCAAAGTCTGGGATAAGGTAGAGGGGTGGAAAGGAGGTGGAAGGGTGGTTGGGAGCCCCTCCTAGAGACTCTGGTTTCTGGGAAGGCTGTTGTGTTTCTGTATTAGGTTTTTAACTTGTCTATTTCTGCCTATAGCTGTATAGATTGTAAATATCTGCTTGGATATTGTGCTAAGCTGGAAATAAAAAGCTCCACTTTAATTTCCAGCTCAGCTGAATCTAGTCTGGGTGATTTTCTCAAGTCGGGGGGGGGGGTTCAGGTAACCATCACACTGAGAAATAAGCTTGATCATTGTGGGAAAATACATATATTCAAGACCAGTAAACAAAAAGTTGAGGCATGTCCCCACAAGAAAGTTATCTGTGTAACCCACACTTGGAATCTTTTTCTTCAGATGCTGGAGTTACTGCTTGTAGATTAGATAAGGAATGCTCCCATGAGGTTTCATGACAACAGATAAAGGAATGAGGGCAAGACATCAGGTGACAGTATTTTCTGCCTTGCTTTTACACAGTGTTAAGAATCTCAAATTATCACCAAGTTGAACTGTAAATCTTATTCACTGAAAGGAAAATAAGTAGTAACAAATTATATGGTAAAGCAAAAAATATAAATGGAAGATTTAAATTACAGCAAATAAAAGAATAAAGATCCTATTTAGTTATACAAATTGGTCTTCAAATATTCAATTCCAAGTTTGCAATTAGTTCAGCAACTAAAATGATCATAATTTAGAGCACAGTAAGTGTGTCTGCAAGAAATCTCACAAAGACTGAAAGAATTTGGGCTGTTCAGTCTGCAGAAGAGGAGGCTCCCAGGTGACCTCCTTGTGGCCTTCCAGTATGGGAAGGGGGCCTACAAAAAAGCTGGGGAGGGACTTTTTAGGATCTCAGGGAGTGACAGGACTAGGGGGAATGGAGCAAAGCTGGAGGTGGGGAGATTCAGAGTGGACATGAGGAGGAAATTCTTCAGCATTAGATGGTGAGAGGCTGGAATGAGTTGCCCAGGGAGGTGGCTGAGGCCCCATCCCTGAAGGTGTTTAAGGCCAGGCTGGATGAGGCTCTAGACAGCCTAACCCAGTGTGAGGTGTCCCTGCCCATGGCGGCAGATTGGAAATAGATGATCTTTGTGGTCCCTTCCAATCCTAACTGATTCACGATTCTGAGCATGGACTGCACAAATGAGAGAAAAACACATCACTTTAGAGGAGATCACAGAATCAGCCAGGTTGGAAGAGACCTCCAAGATCATCCAGTCCAACCTAGCACCCAGCCCTATCCAGTCAACCAGACCATGGCACTAAGTGCCTCATCCAGGCTTTGCTTGAACACCTCTAGGGACAGTGACTCCACCACCTCCCTGGGCAGTCTATTCCAATGCCAATCACTCTCTCTGTGAAGCAGTTGTTCTGCTTTCAGAATCAACTTTACTAGCTCATTGTTACCTTAAAACCAGTGGTGGAAATCAATATTTTCTTGGCTGTGTGACCTAAATCTTTTTATATATAAGGGAAATATTGATTTTACTATAGCTGAGCTGGGAGTAAAAGTTAATTTCAATGATAGGCACATAGTGTTCTATGAATTGCTTTTACCATGTTTTGCATTACAAGGTATTAAACCAGATAAGAACCTTTTAAGATAATCTTTAGCTTAAAATAACCGAGCTGTACAACTCGGCCAGCAAAAAGCGTAACTGAGAGAGAAAGAAGTGATAATGTCATGGTTTCAGCCAACTGAATCTGCTGGCTCCACATTATCAGCTCAGGAAGCCCAGGAATATGCTCTCTTTTTCAACCCAAAGCAGTCCTAAAGCCTTGCTGTTGTGAGACACTCCCTACAACCCCACAGATGCACTGGGCTGGAAACAGTAGCCAGTACGAGATGGGGACAAGCAGTGACAAGACTTGTTCGGACATCTGTGCTAGTTTGAGCCTAGCTGGGATATTCTAATGGGAAGAATTAGGTGATAGGCTGCGAAAAGGAAACAATGGTGATGTCTGCTGCACTCCTAGGCTTGCTGAGATGGATAAAAACAAGAACATACCTCTACAACAACAACGGAGTTGCTCTCTGGCTCTGCTGCATGCATTTCTCTCTCTAACCTGCTAACTAACCCATCTGCTTCCTAACCCCCCTGGCCAATTCTTCAAACTCACCTTGAACATAAAGCAAAGTCTGGGATAAGGTAGAGGGGTGGAAAGAAGATGGAAGGGTGGTTGGGAGCCCCTCCTGGGGACTCTGGTTTCTGGGAGGGCTGTTGCGTTTCTATATTACTTTTTGTCTGTCTGTAGCTGTATATCTGCTCGTATATTGTGCTAAGCTGTAAATATAAAGCTCCATTCTAATTTCCAGCTCAGCTGAGTCTAGTCTGGATGTTTTCATAAGAGTAGGGGGGTAGGTAACACCCAAACCATCACACCAGTCAGGCTCTGCTTTCATCTCTGCTTCCTAAAGCCTTTGAAACTGACCATTATACCTAAGGTTGTGTCAAGCTCTCTCCTATAAATCTTTGGAAATGAATTTGTAACTGAAATGTTTTGTTAACAACAGTGACAAATTATTTTTACTCCTCAAACTAATGGTCCTATGTGTCTGTAAAGCCAACCCCTAGAGGCTGACATTATGACTTAGATAACACATTAGGAACATTCACTCAGAAAAGAAAAGCAGAACACCTTCATTCTAATGTCCAGATCAGATGAGTTTAGCCTGGGTGATTTTCTTAAGGGGGGGGGGGCAGGTAACACCCAAACCATCACAACATCACATACTATTTCACTTAAAAGTTAGCATTTGAGCTAAACACCTGGATGCATTCCTCCTTTTAGGCAATTTACCAGAACAATGGGAAATACACCATCCTCCCCATGGCCACGGCTGCCGGGTCCACCTACCTGCCCAGTCTTCTTTTACATACCAGGCATACGACTGAAGAGTGCATCTCTACACAGCTATAAGTTAGATATTATATCTGAAGCCTTCATTTCCAGTTCATCAGACCCAGGACAGTTAAGCAAGCCTGAACAATTATTTTTTTCCCCTCAATTAAGTATGAAATCCACACTGTGTGGGTATTTAACCAGACAGGTCCAGCTATCCTGCTTCCTTCTGCACAAGTGGTACTAAACGCTCCTTTAGCTGTCGGCACACAGTGTTGTGTGCCAGGTTTGCTCCAGGCAGGCGGAGGGGAAAGCTGCCGACAGTCGCCCCGCACAGCACAGCAGTCAGTCACCACATCACCAACTTTCTGCTTGAACCATTCATTCAGTGCTTTTCTGAAGGCTTAAACATTCACCTCAGCGTGTAACAAGTGTCAGAGTATGTGGTGTCTCCTCCCCTTGTGGCACAAGTGCCCTCTTCACCCGCAGGGGAGATCAGCAGAGGAGCTGGAGCAATTCACTCTCAGCCGCTAAGTGAAGATAAGAGCGCGCTCCACCCAGACGCCACACAAATTAGGTCACATAGCAGACCGTATTGCTGCCAACTCCTGCTCTATTCATCAGGGACCAGGGTAGGAAGCATATGGAAGTCTCCAGTTAAGGGTCAGAACATTTCAGTGAAAACATAGAAGTGAACGGGCAGCAGATTATTCGTCGGCCAGGGAGAACAGAGCTTCTCCATACCGAAGTGAGTCACCCGCACCACTCTGTCCAACACAATACAGAGGGGCAAGGACTGCACCCAGTGCTAAAGCACTGCCCTATAGTTTACAAAAGGGACAACAGAAAAATACTTTCTAGCTTCTCAGTAGGTATGTGCCTCCAATATTTTTATATAGCAAGAGTTGAAAACTAAAATTTAAGAAAAACCACCCACCAGTCCTTCACAGCCTGAAAATCAGTTCACATGAAGACCCCAACAGCAATCATGTAATACTATCTCATTATGTGATGGTTTGGGTGTTACCTGCCCCCTCACACTTAAGAAAATCACCCAGACTAGGCTCAGCCCAGCTGGAAATTAAAGAATGGAGCTTTACATTTACAGCTGAGCACAATATCCAAGCAGGTATTTACAATCTGTACAGCTATAGACAGAAATAGACAAGTTAAAAAGGTAATACAGAAACACAACAGCCCTCCCAGAAACCAGAGTCCCCAGGAGGGGCTCCCAACCACCCTTCCACCTTCTTTCCACCCCTCTACCTTGTCCCAGATTTTGCCTTAAATTCAAGGTGAGTTTGGAGAATTGGAGAGAGGGGTTAGGAAGCAGAAGGATTAGTTACACAGACAGCTGGTTAGAGAGAGAAGTGCATGCAGCCAGAGAGCAACTCTGTCACCTATATTTGTGTTCTTGTTCTTATCCATCTCAGCAAGCCTAGGAGTGCAGCAGACATCACCATTGTTTCCTTTTCACAGCCTAACATCTAATTCTTCTCACTAAAATATCCCAGCCAGGCTCAAACTAGCACACATTACTATGTCATCTGTTCTTAGGCACTTCACCGACAGCTATGCTGTATTTCATAACACATCCTTCATCATCTGCTTCCAAAAAGGAAATATACCATGTTCATGTGTTTAAATGTCAGAGCCAGCAGTGTGCCCAGGTGGCCAGGAGAGCCTACAGCATCCTGGCCTGTATCAGGAACAGTGTGGCCAGTAGGACAAGAGAGGTTATTCTTCCCATTGGTCAGGCCACACCTTGAGTCCTGTCTCCAGTTCTGGTCTCCTCTATTCAAGAGAGACGTTGAGATACTGGAACATGTCCAGAGAAGAGTGATGAAGCTGGTGAGGGGTCCAGAGCACAGCCCTGTGAAAAGAGGCTAAGGGAGCTGGCGGTGTGCAGCCTGCAGAAGAGGAGGCTCAGGGCAGACCTCATTGCTGTCTACAGCTGCCTGAAGGGAGGCTGTAGCCAGGTGGAGTTGGGCTCTTCTGCCAGGCAAGCAGCAACAGAACAAGGGGACACAGTCTCAAGTTGTGCCAGGGGAGGTCTAGGCTGGATGTTAGGAGGAAGTTGTTGGTAGAGAGAGTGATTGGCATTGGAATGGGCTGCCCAGGGAGGTGGTGGAGTCACCGTCCGTGGAGGCATTCAAGCAAAGCCTGGATGAGGCATTTAGTGCTATGACCTGGTTGATTGGACAGGGCTGGGTGCTAGATTGGACTGGATGATCTTGGAGATCTCTTCCAACCTGGCTGATTCTACGATAACGTTGTTTCAAATCAAACAGACTGGAGATGCAGCACAGCTCTACTAATCAAGTTAACCAACCTAAGGCTTAGAATAAGATGAACAATTTAGTAAATATTGTCTTCACAATTGTAACAGCATGTGGTCTCACCACTCAATCACTCCAAGCTGCTATCAATGCATATATCTTGTGGGAACAGAGATAATTTCTTCCCACTTGAAAGGAAGCTTTTCATCCGTAGGATAGTGCTCCTGGGATTTCCAAAGGGAAGCTATGAGAGCAAGAAAGGAAATCCAAATGGCAACGAAAGACAAATGCAGTTTCAGAAGGGTCAAGAATTTCAACTGATGCTCTCAAACTATCCCTTTGAAAAATGCCTCAGTCATGTCATTGCCGTTATTCTCTCCCAGTACATATTGGAAACAACAACAAAACCATCACCACACCACAACGCCAAAATATTTTTCCTTTAAATCCCATGGGTAGGCACTAACAACAATTCTTTCAAGCAGTAAAATGTAAATGGATCCCTTTTGCTTGCTTCTCTTGAGAACTGCACTAAGAAAAAAAAACCTGTAGTGGCACATTGCTAAGATGCTAACAGAGAAGAGTCAATGACTGCAGGGTGCTTTACTGGCCTCAGAAACTGAAATTCTACAGAAACAGTGGCACAGGGAAACCCCTGTCAGAAGGTTTCACAGAAATGGTTGTTGTTTTTTTTAAACCTTGTTAATATTAAAGAGACTGGATGACATCCATCTGGGCACTGAGGCATTTAAGGCAGGGGGAAAAATACATACTGATATATATGACATATACTCATGATGTGTATGTATGTGTCCAGTTCTGAGCTCCTCAATTCAAGAGAGATGTTGAGGTACTGGAATGTGTTCAGAGAAGGGCGATGAAGCTGGTGAGGGGCCTGGAGCACAGCCCTGTGAGGAGAAGCTGAGGGAGCTGGGGGTGTGCAGCCTGGAGAAGAGCAGGCTCAGGGCTGACCTCATTGCTGTCTACAGCTACCTGAAGGGAGGCTGTAGCCAGGTGGAGTTGGTCTCTTCTGCCAGGCAATGAGCAACAGAACAAGGGGACACAGTCTTAAGTTGTGCTGGGGGAGGTCTAGGCTGGATGTTAGGAAGTTCTTGCCGGAGAGAGTGATTGGCATTGGAATGGGCTGCCCAGGGAGGTGGTGGAGTCACCGTCCCTGGAGGTGTTGAAGAAAAGCCTGGACGAGGCACTTAGTGCCATGGTCTAGTTCAGGGGTCCTCAAACTATGGCTCACGGGCTGGATACAGTCCCCCCAGGTCCTCAATCCAGCCTACTGGTATTCACAGAACCCCCCTGCCAGGGGTTGGGGGGGAACCAAGCAGCCACTTCCTGCCACTTAATCTGCTCGAAGGCCTCCGCAGCGCCCAAGCACCCACCGGGACTGGGCTGGAACCAAACTACAGTCTGGTCCCCAACAGTGCCTGAGTAAACCGGCCCCCTGTTTAGAAGTTTGAGGACCCTTGCTCTAGTTGATTGGAGAGGGTAGGTGCTAGGTTGGACTGGATGATCTTGGAGGTCTCTTCCAACCTGGTTGATTCTATAATGTATATGTGTGTGTATATATATCACACACACACACACAAAATAGCCCATAATGTTTACCTGAAAGAGTTTGACAATAAAGTTTCCCAGAAAAACATAATTAATCACAGGACATGGAATAGCAATAAACCCATTTATTTGAAAAAGTGAACTGTAAAAGCTCTTCTGTTTTCCCCTCCCTTCCAGATAAAGAGCCAGCTTTGGTTCCAGCTTGGTACCACTCACCCTGCTGGTACTACCATGCTCCCAGTACCTATCACTGACTTGAGAGCTTAAAAGGTTATTAAGAGATTAGACATTTTTCAAGGACAATATCCCACCAGATGAGCTAAAATTATTCTTTCATATGTTTCAAGTCATAAACCAATCTCTAACTTCAACAGGCTCAAGTTGTTTAGCATTCAGATGGCAGAAGAGTCTTTGCCATTTTGGCTTCACCTAAACGAAATCATTCACATTCACCTACTTTATCAGACATGACATTCAACCTCCCTTCATCCATCCTACACCAAGACTCACAAGCAGCAACTAGCCAAAGCCATCCTTCTGCCAATACTGCAACCTTTAAAGGCTGAGAATCACCACTAAACTGTCTCACCAGAGAGCTGCACACAAGATCCTTCCTAAACTGTCCCAAATGTGGGATCTTCTTACATTTCTAGATTCACATGAAACACAAAGGACCCAAGGAAGAAAACAGACTCATAGAATCAACCAGGTTGGAAGAGACCTCCAAGATCATCCAGTCCAATCTAGCATCCAGCCCTAGACTATCAGCTAGACCATGGCACTGCCTCATCCAGGCTTTTCTTGAACACCTCCAGGGACGGCAACTCCACCCCCTCCCTGGGCAGCCCATTCCAAAGGCAAACCACTCTCTCTGTGAAGAACTTCCTCCTAACATCCAGCCTATATGTCCCTCAGCACAACTTGAGACTAGACACATATACCCCTCCCAATTTTTTCACCCATTTTTTTCCTACTTGACTATTTGTAGCACTGTATTATTGAAAATTCTACCCTTTCAGAGGAAGGCTTCCTTCTGTCCTCCCTCACCCCCCACCCTAGATTTAATTTCTTTTACCTTCAGTTTTTCTTTCTTGTTTCCCTTCCATGCCTCTCACCTTCTGCCCTTTTTCAATTTTTTTTTTCCTCTCTTTTCTGTGTTTTAGACAGAAAGCAAGCAAGAAGATGACAGTGAATTTCAGACTGTCACTCTCCTGGAAAGCAGATCTACAGCCCTACACTTCATGAAGGGTGGCAACATTATAATTCAAGGAATCTCCTGCGAAAATCCTGCAATATATAACTGCAGCATGCACATGTGTTCTTAAGAAAAAAGGACTCTCAGCTGATAGGGAGTTAAACAAGAATAGTTAAGAAACAGTCATAGAATCAGTTAGGGTTGGAAAGGACCACAAGAATCATCTAGTTCCAATCCCCCTACCCTAGATCAAAGAACAGCTTGATAATTGTCTCTTCTGTTCCACACCAAAATCAATGCACAGAGAGAGACTAAACATCACCACTCGAAGCAGATTTAGTTCTCTGTGAACCTTGTGGCAGGTAATAACAAACTTATTTTTTGCTATTTAAAGATCAAACAGCAGGTTTTTTTTCTTGGGCTCAAATATATGAAACACCCTCTATAAAAAACTGAAGAAAGGGTGGGGAAAGAGGGACCTTGTGGTGACTTCCTTGTGAGGGAAGTTCTGCATGTCTCTGTTGATGAGCTGTTAGTTCTTTTCACTACCAAGTCAGGGCGAGGAAGGAGTTAAGAATTATTTTCATGCTAACTGGAAAAGGAATACTATTTTAATTCTAATTTAAACACCTGTCCCAGATCCCTGTGATTCAAGCAACCAAGTAACTGCTACTTAACTGGGAGATTTACACCTTAGCCTAGACCCAGTTAAGGCAGGCAAGCCAGGGAAATTGTCCTCAGACACACATTACTAAATATTGTCAGTGTGCATACACTGATGTTTGCACGTCAAAAATGTCAGAAGGACTGAGACAAAAAAAAAGTCAGACTGTCCTCTCCTCCTCAACCTTCCACCCTATTATTCCTTACATTAATATGATAGAAGTTCCACAACTGCAGTGTTCATCATTTCATTGCATCACCTGGAGTACTGCATCCAGTTCTGGAGCCCTATTACAAGAGGAATGTGGTGATGCTGGAGCGTGTCCAGAGAAGGGCCATGAGGATGCTCAGAGGGCTGGAGCACTTCTCCTAGGAGGAGAGACTGAAAGAGTTGGGGCTTTCAGTCCGGAGAAGAGGAAGCTCCAAGGTGACTTTCTTGTGGCCTTCCAGGATCTGAAGGGGGCCTACAAAAGGGCTGGTGAGGGACTGCTGAGGCTCTCAGGGAGTGACAGGAATGAAGCAAAGCTGGAGGTGGGGAGGTTCAGACTGGATGTGAGGAGGAAGTTGTTCAGCATGAGAGTGGTGAGAGCCTGGACTGGGTTGCCCAGGGAGGTGGTTGAGGTCCCAATGCCTGGAGGTGTTTAAGGCCAGGCTGGATGAGGCTGTGGGCAGCCTGATCTAGGGTACGGTGTCCCTGCCCATGGCTGGCGGTTTGGAAAGAGATGCTCCTTGTGGTCCCCTTCCAACCCTGACTGATTCTATGGCTCTAATTTTATGGCTGGTTATAATACTTGCCTCAACATTATGCCTCTCTTAAAAATTCAATGATAAAAAATGAAAAGAGAAAACAAAAATATCCACGAAGTAGTTGTTAAAAGCTCCCACAACACAAAAAGAGGCAGAACAAACATTTACCCTAAACAAAGGTCCAGGCTAAAAATGAAGCAAACTACTTTTCTCCTACTTATAGTTTGCCAGAGGTGACCCACTGCAGCTGTGCCTCACTGGCAGGTTGAATACAAGTACATTTTAAAGAACTCTCACTTGTAATTTAATAAGCCCTTCAGAATCAGTCAAAAGCAACTCCACTCACATCACTGAGTCTTCTTAACATTTTTGTCAGTTTCAGCAGAGTTTCAACTGGGCCAGAAAAGTTTCTACTCTCTGCTCAACTGGCACATAACCAAATCCACCTCATTGTTCTAGAAGCAAACATACGTGAGATCAGAGTCCCAGCCCATCCTTTTATTCTAAAGTTAGCCATTACACTGCTACATCTTAAGAGGATTTGTCATTCCAAAAGTCAGACTCTAGCTTTATACCCAAAAAAATCATAAAGTCAATTCAAATGGACTCTATTGATCAGCAGGTTCCAGACTGATGAAATTCTGACACCAATCCACAGTGCCATTAGCTCCTACCTGTCAGCTATTGTACCTAAACAGCATATTCAAAAGTACTAGAAATCCTTAAAATGTTTTTTCCATGCCCATTTACACTCTCTGGCCCTGGTCACAAAAAAGACTTAGCTGACACACTGAGATGGTTTGGGTGTTAGCTGCCCCCAGCCACACACACACACGTAAGAAAATCACCCAGACTAGACTCAGCTGAGCTGGAAATTAAGGAATGAAGCTTTACATTTCCAGCTTAGCACAATATCCAAGCAGGTATTTACAATCTATACAGCTACAGACAGAACTAGACAAGTTAAAAAGGTAACACAGAAACATAACAGCCCTCCCAGAAACCAGAGTCCCCAGGAGGCGCTCCCAACCACCCTTCCACCTCCTTTCCACCCCTCTACCTTATCCCAGAATTTGCCTATGTTCAAGGTGAGTTTGGAGGGTAGGCCAGGGGGGTTAGGAAGCAGATAGATTAGTCACACATACAGGAGATAACATTTATAGAGAAGTGCAGCCCCAAAGCCAGAGAGCAAACTCTTTTATCCATGTTTCTGTTCTTGTTCTTCTCCATCTCAGCAAGCCTATGAGTGCAGCAGACATCCCCAATGTTTCCGTTTCACAGCCTATCATCTAATTTTTCTCACTAAGATATCCCAGCTAGGCTCAAACAATCACACCCAGGGTATTTCAACTGAGATGGGTAGGAAAGCATGGCAGAAAGAAAATGAAACAATCACAATTTCTTCTGCAAATCACCCTTCCACAAAACATTTTCTTTCCAAGTTACAAGAAATCTTGCTCTCTGGAGATACTACCAAGGTTGCAATTAGAGTGGAAGTGTGAAGGATGAAGGCACTGCTATAAATATGTACATTCAAAAGACCCAGGACAGTAAGCTGAACCACAGAGAACCAAAACACAACTAAATACTGCTGTCATCAGAACTTAATGCAGAGTTTAAGAAAACTGGGGCTATTAAAGCTTTCAGACAGAACAGCAACAAGACTTGCACCACGAAAAAAGAATTAAGAAGCCAAGGTGAAAAGGAAGCAAGCCCCCAGCACAAGCATTACCAAGATGATCCTGCAGCTGCAGGTAGGACACAGCTTGGGCTAGCACAGCACTTAAACTGCAGCAGCGCCACAGAAAACAGCCTTTCCCTGGACTGTTTCCTGCCATGCTTTCCACAACCTGCTCCTGTTGGAGTTAGTTAACATGAACAAAGTTAATAAAAGCAGCTTGCATCAGGTGTAGAAGATAAAAACAGACACACATGGCTGAATCCTTTCATCCACCGGTCTCGAAAGCGTAGCTAAGCATGCACTCACCCAGCGCAGGGTAAGAGGTCTGCCTGTCAGTGTCCCGAGACACAGCAACCTTGTACTTTTTCCACATGACTTTTTTGGCTGTTGGAACGCTGATGACCAAGCTCACTCTTTGAAAAACAGGAAAGTGAAGATGCAGAGGAAGTACACGCAAGTACCCATGCAAGAACTGCATGCTGGGATTCAAGGGGGAGGGAAGCGCTGCTTTTTCCTCAGCATGTATTCAGCCACATGATGACTGATAAAACCATGCAGGAAACAAACCTTTTACAACGTGCAGATGTCAAACTAATTCAAATGTGGGTTGTTTAGGGGCTTCTGATCTGTTTTCTAAAACACAGATGAACAGACTGGGTTGTTACTGCCTATGAAAACAGGACCCTCCAGCTTTCAAAGCAGCAGACACCTAAAAATCTATGTACAGAAAAAATAGGGGAAAGTGACAATTTGCCTTTCCTGTTCAAATCACCCTCTCTGTTCATACAACATACTCATTGCAGAGAAGGCCCACCAGGATGATCAGAGAGCTGAAGCACCTCTCATGTGAGGACAGACTGAAAGAGTTGGGGCTGCTCAGTCTGCAGAGGAGGAAAAACAACTCTGCAAGAATCATCGAATCAACCAGGTTGGAAGAGACCTCCAAGATCAGCCAGTCCAACCTAGCACCCAGCCCTAGACAATCAACCAGATCATAGCACTAAATGCTTCATCCAGGCTTTGCCTGAACACCTCCAGGGACAGCGACTCCACCACCTCCCTGGGCAGCCCATTCCAATGCCAATCACTCTCTCTGGCAACAACTTCCTCCAAACATCCAGCCTAGACCTCCCCTGCCACAA
>WAAF01019154.1:68098-247927 GCA_013400475.1 Tricholaema leucomelas | reverse complement strand
ACTCAAGGTGTGGCCTGACCAGTGCTGAGCACAGGGGCAGAAGAACCTCCCTTGTCCTACTGGCCACGCTGCTCCTGATCCAGGCCAGGATGCCATTGGCTCTCCTGGCCACCTGGGCACACTGCTGGCTCCTGTTCAGCCATCTACCAGCACCCCCAGGTCCCTTTATTCCTGGCTGTATAGGAGTCTTCTGCATTTTATTTCTCATTTAAGATACGGAGCCCACCTTCTCCAACAAGGTTTGTGCCCATGAACGGGTACATTTATAAGTCAAAGCCAGGGTAGATGCATATCTATAGATGTCTGCATGCTTGTGTGCTTCTTGTGCTGAGGTGTTATGCCTTTCCAGTGGGAACCCTGCTCTGAGCCTCAAGCAACAGCATGCAAGCCCAAGCACAAGAAAGGGACATGTCTTCTGCCACCTTGACCCCTCCCAGGATGCCATCCTGGTGGTTTACTGTTCTCAAAATCACTTGCCCTAGCAGCAGTCATTGCCCTGCTGCAGTGAGACAGAGAAGGGGGCCTGGGCTTGGCCCAGCACCCCAGTGGCTTGATCGCTGCTAGTAGGCAGCCCCACCCAGGACAGCAAACCGTCCTCACAGCACATTCTGCAGCACCAGGAACTGCTGAAAATATATAAATTAAAGCAGCCCTGCCTTCAAAACACATCTCACTCCCTTGCCCTCCATGTACTAGGCTTCAAACCTTGCGAAGGACACGTGTAGCAATTTACTTGTGCCTTTTCACATCACTCACTTCATAAAACTCAGTTTGTGCCTCCAGGAAAAGAAACATCTGAAACTTCCTCCTGAATAAACAGGGATTTTTTTTCCTTAGAAAATCTCTTCTGACACATTCTTCTCAAACCAGTAGATGTAGGTGGGAGGAATGACAAACATATAGGATTTCATTCTTAACTACTTCTATGTAGGTCAGTTTAATTTTGAGCACAGTTCCATAGGTACCCATTCTGGCTTATGGTAGCCAGTGAGTGTACTTCTGCTAACAAACTCTGGCCAGGTACATGCTAATAAATAGTTAAGTACAGCCCTATCAACAGCAGGGTAATGCAGAGCGCTCCAAAGACTTTGTCAATACAGAAAATATTCAGAGCCCTGTAGGAGACATCTGCAGAGAAGGACTCTCTTCCTCCTTCCTCTCCATCAACTACAATGAAGCACTAATCACCTCCTAACTTTAGGTACCACAAAATGGTACCTAGATGCAGCCCTCCTAGCCACTCCCTATACACCTATNCCTGACAGCCTAAAAAGTCCCTTCACAGCATTTTTGGAGGCCCCCTTCAGATACTGGGAGGCCACAAGAAGGTCACCTGGGAGCCTCTTCTCTTGCAGACCGAACAGCCCCAACTCTTTCAGTCTGTCCTCACAGCAGAGCTGCTCCAGCCCTCTCAGCATCCTCATGGCCCTTCTCCAGACACACTCCAGCATCTCCACATCCCTCTTGTAATGGGGACTCCAGAACTGGATGCAGTACTCCAGGTGGGGTCTCACCAGAGCTGAGTAGAGGAGGAGAATCACCTCCCTCCACTTGCTGGCCACACTTTCCTGATGCCCAGGCTCTGGTTGGCTTTCTGGGCTGCAATCTGCTGGCTCCTGTTGAATTTCTTGTCCAGCAAGTCCTTCTCCTCAGGGCTGCTCTCCAGCCACTCACTGCCCAGCCTGGATTTGTGCTTGTCATTGCCTCCACCCAGATACAGATGCATGCTATATATACACACTAAACAGCATAGATCTTACTAAGCTGACAAAAGCAGCCAATCCTCCCATCTCTTCCTGTGCAAACCAAGCAGGGCCATGCAGAGGCATAAGAGCTGGCCTCAGGCTGGGCAGCAGGGAAGGACAGCACACAAGGAAGCCTGGAGAGCAGCTCTAGACCAAGCACACAGCCATCTGCTTGCCAAAGCTTCGGGTCTTCACCAAGAATGCCTGTGTCACACCTAGGGGGCTGCAACCATGACCTTCATCCTGAAAGTACACTCCTGGTGTACTTACTGAGCAGCACAAGTATGCATATTTACTAACAGTATTTTTTAAATCAGCATTAAATTTCTCCCACACAAATAGTCTCCTTCCCTCACCATGGATCTTATTCATTCTCTTCCAAAACAAAAAGGCACAGAGGGCAAAGGGAGGAACAGCATTGTGCAGATCGCTGCCTTCTGCAGGAGCTGTTAATAAGGGGGAATGTTAAGGTTAGGGGGAATGGAGCAAAGCTGGAGATGGGGAGATTCAGACTGGATGTGAGAGGAAGTTGTTGAGCATGAGAGTGGTGAGAGCCTGGACTGGGTTGCCCAGGGAGGTGGTTGAGGCCCCATGCCTGGAGGTGTTTAAGGCCAGGCTGGATGAGGCTGTGGGCAGCCTGCTCTAGGGTAGGGTGTCCCTGCCCATGGCAGAGGGGTTGGCACTAGATGATCCTTGTGGTCCCTTCCAACCCTGACTGATTCTATAATAAAGTCCTTTGGGCTTCCTATAGTCACCATGCTGGGGGATGTGGAGTTTTGCTTACCAGGAAAAAAAAAAGGCATCAGCAGAAAGCCTGCAATTCCCCCCCCCCCCATTCCATTCTTGAACAGAAAGAACAGCGTAGAGAGCTGCTTATGCTAAACAAAGTCTTTTCCTTATACAGAAAGCTAGAGGTCAGTAAGAAACTGTCAGAGGCATCCTAATAGTAAATAAGCAAATACACAAATAAGTAAAATTAGAAATTCTGTTTGTTATGTTTAGGTAGCTGGCTGGAGGCAGCTCGGGCAGCGCCTTACTGCAAGCAGCTTCTTGTCCACTAGCACATTTTGACAAACACATGTGAGAAGTTCGAATCATTTGTGCTGACAAGAGTTGGGCTTTTCAGACTAAATACAGCAATTACAGAGAAAGGGCAGGGCAGAGTTACACTTTCAACACAAATGCATCTGCAGTTAAACACTCTGTTCCTCAAAGGATAAAATTGTCTCCCGCCAAGGACCCAAAGCAAGCACCCTCCTTTCCAAAATAACATCGCTGTTCTGGGAGCCAGGGGAGAAAAAAAAGGCAAAATGAAAACAAAACCACACAACACGCCTACACAGCCCGGCTCGGGAAGGCAGGAACCAGCGCTGCCATGCAGCACCCAGCCCGCATGACGCACCCAGCCCAGGCTCCTGGCGCAGCACCACAGCCCCTGGGGGCCGCACACTGCCCGCACTGATGAGACCAGGGACTGCATCACTCCCCCTCCTGCAGGATGCCAGAGGCATGTCTCGGTGTTTTTGAAACTACAGAAAACTCACCTTAAAATTACCCACACTGCGGCCACAGTATGGGCTTTTACTTCCATAACAGACCCAGCTGCCCAAAGAAATAAAAAAGCTCAATCCTCTCTGAAGTCTCCAACTAAATGCAGAATCATAGAAGCAACCAGGTTGGAAGAGACCTCCAAGATCATCCACTCCAACCTAGCACCCAGCCCTAGACAATCAACCAGACCATGGCACTAAGTGCCTCATCCATTCTTTGCCTGAACACCTCCAGGGACAGCATCTCCACCACCTCCCTGGGCAGCCCAGTCCAATGCCAAGCACTCTCTCTGCCAACAACTTCCTCCTAACATACAGACTAGACCTCCCCTAGCACAACTTGAGGCTGTGTCCCCTTGTCCCGTTGCTGGTTGCCTGGCAGAAGAGACCAACCCCACCTGGCTACAGCCTCCCTTCAGGGAGTTGTAGACAGCAATGAGGTCAGCCCTGAGCCTCCTCTTCTCCAGGCTGCACACCCCCAGCTCCCTCAGCCTCTCCTCACAGGGCTGTGCTCCAGGCCCCTCACCAGCTTCATCACCCTTCTCTGGACACACTCCTGCACCTCAACATCTCTCTTGAATTGAGGAGCCCAGAACTGGACACAGGACTCAAGGTGTGGCCTGACCGGTGCTGAGCACAGGGGCAGAATAACCTCCCTTATCCTATTGGCCACTGTTTTCCTGATCCAGGTCAGGATACCATTGGCTCTTCTGGGCACACTGCTGGCTCTTGTTCTGGTACTATCTACCAGTACCCCCAGTTCTCCTTCTGCTTGGCTGCTCTCCAGCCACTCTGTCTCCAGCCTGTAGCACTGATAAACTTTCCTCCTCCCTCACAGAAGAAACTATTAGGTAAAACCACGTCCTTCTCTACATACTGAATCTATTCAAATCTGTAAAATCAGTAATTATTAAACTAGTTTGAAGTGGAGCTCAGTTTATGGAGAACCATGGAAGAGCAGCTTCAGCAACACCGAGCCTCCACACGGCACTGCCAGCCAGCAATAGGAGCCAGGTAAGAAATTAAAGCAAAACAACCAACAGCAGCAACCTGCTTTCTTAGAGCCACAGTAACAGAATTTAGTATCTCAAAAGAAGGGCTCTTCAATTTACCACAGCACTTCTGTCCATCAAAATTGCTGGGGAAGAAGAGCATGGAAAAGAGACAAAGCATGTGGAACAACAGAATTGCTACCTAGAGGAAGAAGAGATCCACACAGCTGAACACCAAAAAACCCAAACCCAAGCCTCTATAAAACTGTACACACACAGTCAGGATCTGACAGCAGCAAAGAGACAAGTGCCCATTCTTTCCCAAAGTACACTATCTCAAGCCACCTGCCCAATTTCTTCAGCAGAGGCTAGGGATCAGCCCAGTTCACACATCAGCTGAAGAGGTTAACAGCTGGGTTAGCAGGTAGTTCACTCAGCTCCACACTAGCTACGCAAAGAGTGTACCATCAGTTGAAAGGTGGTAGGAACAGGACTAGGAAGCAGCAAGCAACCATGAAGCACTGTTTCTATTTTGCAAGCCAGTGAAAGGTTACATGTTTACATCCTAACTTGTTTCCAAGAAATGTTCAGCAAGCTCTCTGCTGATACTCTTCGCAGGCTTCTGTCAGGTCAAATGGAAAACACTGGGGTCAGTTATTTCAGCTCAAGTGCACGGAGGAGTAATTACCAAAGCTCCACTGGACAGAAGGGTTGCATTCTTTTATTCTTCGAATGCCACCACCCACTAAGACATCATAATAAAACTCTCAGAAACCTTCTAAGCAAAGCCTGCATTCACAGTAAGAAGTTATCCTACGATCCCACAGCACCCATCCCAAAACTTCCACCTGTATGTAGAATCATAGAATCAGTCAGGGTTGCAAGGGACCACAAGGATCATCTAGTTCCAACCCCCTTGCATGCACAGGGACACCCTACCCTAGAGCAGGCTGCCCACAGCCTCATCCAGCCTGGCCTTAAACACCTCCAGGGATGGGGCCTCAACCACCTCCCTGGGCAACCCATTCCAGCCTCTCACCACGCTCATGCTGAACAACTTCCTCTCACATCCAGTCTGAATCTCCCCACTTCTGGCTTTGCTCCATTCCCCCTACCTGAGAACCTAGAAGGTCCCACCCCAGCTTTTTTGTAGGCCCTCTTCAGTTCCTGGAAAGCCACAAGAAGGTCACCTGGGAGCCTCCTCTTCTCCAAACTGAACAGCCCCAACTCTTACAGTCTGTCCTCATAGCAGAGCTGCTCCAGCTCTCTGAGCATCCTACAGCCCTATGTCTGAAAGCACACTGATGAACTCTGACACTGCTACCACCACCTCTATGGATTTTGTCACCAACATCACTGAGTGTTAGCTGAATTTAAAACTTAAATCATGTGACAGTAGAGATACAGGCCATATGAAGTTCCAGAAAGTCTTCCTGTGCAAGGCTGACTGGCAAATCACACATTCCCAAGCCAGAAAAATGAAACCTCAAAACACAATTTCTGCTTCACAACCGCAATGTAACACATGCGGCACACCATTCTCACATAAAGATTTAATGCCAACAACATATGATTGGACAGGGCTGGGTGCTAGGTTGGACTGGATGATCTTGGAGCTCTCTTCCAACCTGTTTGATTCTATGATATGCTTACTACATTATTTTAAAGCCATGTGAGGGTTTAAAAATAGGTGCTATACTAACAACATTGTTAGTTACCTTACTGAAGCAATACATCTTAAACTTGAAGTGGGAGCCAGGTGGACAGTCTCATCCAGTCTGCACAGCAGCTTACCTGCAGTTCATTCATTCTGGTTTTGTATTATCAGTTATCAAGCCATCTGATATTTATCATTAACAACAGGCTCAATAAAATGTCACATTACTTTAAAAAAAAAAAAACATTTTAGAAGGTTTTAAATTCAAGGGCAAAAAAGCAAATGCTTAAGCATCTTATCCCTCCCCTGGTTGACTAAAAATAATTACTGTTTTCATGTACTTAAAAAAATCTGTACCTAGTGAGTACATTTGTAGATAGTGTAACTAACTTTTCTTTGAAGTTTTTACATCATAGAGAGACTTACAAGATCACTCAGTCCAACCTAGCACCCAGCCCTGGCCAGTCAACTAGACCATAGCACTAAGTGCCTCATCCAGGCTTTGTCTGAACATCTCCAAGGATGGCAACTCCACCACCAACCTGGGCAGCCCATTCCAATGCCAATCACTCTCTCTAGGAATAACATCCTCCTAACATCCAGCCCAGACCTTCTGGAACACCATGTTACATCCTATGTGTTTAGAGCCTTAGCTTCATTCAGTAGATTGACTTTTTTAATGCCACAATCTCCCTAGCACACAAAGCAAAGCATTTCCAACTGCACATTTGCAGGTTTGTTCCTTCCTTTGTTTTATCATTCCTACTACTCTGCTTGCTGTTGCTCCAGCTATCAAGCAGAGACAAAAATCTTCTCATAAGGTTTTTTTTCACACTAGCCTAACTTCATTCTTGGGCAGCAGCAGGGTGCTACTAAGAATCATTTTTCTCTGCAAGCTTGCCAACATATACAGGCAAAAGCCACTTTAACTCACAAAGCTGATACTGTGGCAAGTTATATTAAGCTTGTTTAGAGGTACAGAATTGAGCAGGTTGGAATAGAATGATAGAATCAACCAGGTTGGAAGAGACCTCCAAGATCATCCAGCCCAACCTAGCACCCAGCCCTATCCAGTCAACAAAACCATGGCACTAAGTGCCTCATCCAGGCTTTGCTCGTACTCATAATCTTGAAGAGTTCAGTGCAATTATTTGGATTTGCTATACAGAGGCTTATGAAGAGATTAAGTGATTCCCAGTTGTCATCTTTTTAGACATTCTCTCAGTTAAAAAAAAAAAATAAAAATAGCAGGAACAAAAAAAGAAAGAAGAACAAAAATATCAACAAAAGAAGTCCCAAAATACATTTTCCTTAAACTGTTTCAAGACATATCTGCATGATGGCATGAATCTAACTAACTTCCTATTTGGTGGCCTAAACTGTAAGCCAGGGAGTTAGAATAGCAAGCTATATTGTCCTTCCAGAGTAAGCACAGTGCAATACAACAGAAGGGACAAGTGGCCACAAAACCACACTGGTCACAAAGGGGTTTTATCCTTGCTTCCCTCCTCAGCAATCTCACACTTCCTTTGCATTGACTCTAGCAGCGAGAAAGGCGACTGACACCAATAAAAGGTTCCACCTCAACACAAGGGGGAATTTCTTTACTGTAAGGGTCACAGGCTCCCCAGAGAGGCTGTGTAGTCTCCTTCTCTGGAGACTTTCACGGCCTGTCTGGATGTGTTCCTGTGTGCCAATACGAATAATGTAGAACAACAGCAAAACACTGCAGCAAGTTGTACAGCAACTGCAATTCACTCAAATACAAGCAAGGATGCCTCCAGGCTATTTGTCACTCTGCCCTCAGCTTGCCCTAGATTTTAACAGCTCTCTGTAACATCTGTACTCCAACAGACATCAGATTGTGTTCATTACCAATAATTCATCATCTAACACAGTTAGACTGCTAGGCAAATACTTCTATGAATGAGGTAATACAAAAAAGCAGTGATGCTTTTTTTTGGGGGTTGGAGGTTGTTTGTTTGGGTATTTTTTACCTTCTATGGGGTTACATGCTAACCATGTTACAATTCATCCTTGTTTATTTAGTCTGCTTAGAAGTGCTTGCGTTTGACTAAGACCACTGAGCTATTACACATTCCACTCCCCATAACAAAATCTGTCTCAAAAACAACAACAGAAAAAAAAAAATCACTTTCTAACACAAACATACTTCAGATCAGCCACAAAACAGAAAAAGTCAAACTCCCACTACATACTGCCTTCATAAATGGGTTAGAAGGAAAAAGGAGAAACTCATGCCAAAGACCTTTACAGCTTAGACTGCAAAATAAGCAAGGCAGCTTAGGAGAAGAGCAGCAAAGTTGGGATACAGAACCTTAAGCAGATGCAGCTATTTGTGATGTTACTTAAGATGAAACCCAGTAACATTGTTTTACCATTGGTAAAACTTGTGCTACCGAGTGCATACAGTGCCCTGGGTCCTTGAAAAGTAACTCCAGTGGAGATGTGTGCTAGTTTGAGCCTAGCTGGGATGTTTTGGTGAGAAGAACTAGATGATAGGCTGTAAAATGAAAACAATGGTGAGGTCTACTTCGCTCACAGTCTTGCTGAGATGTGTAAAGAAGAAAGACAAAACAAAGATTAGGTCACTTGCTTGCTCTCTTCGCTGGGAGCTTTTGCCTGCTGGGGAGCTCGTGGCTGCTGGCTGAACTCCATCTTGCTTTCTAACCTCACCCTCCCTTTGCTTTTGTGGCTGATTCATCTTTGCTTAATCCTCTTGGCCGAACCTCCATTCTTCCTTGGGACTGGGGTAAGGTTGAGAGGGGTAGGGGGAAGGTGAGGGGTGGTTGAGAGCCCCTCCTGGGGACTCAGGTTTCTGGGAGGGGAGTTGTGTCTGTATTACCTTTTTACCTTGTGTATTTCTGTATATATCAGTATATACTGTAACTATCTGCTTGTAAATTGTGCTAGCTCTAAATATAAGCTTCACTCACATTTCCAGAGCCGACTGAGTCTAGTCTGGGTAATTTCTAAAAGTGGGGGGGGGCAGGGGACACCCAAACCATCACAAGATGCAGTCAAATAATCACAGTCATAGAATCAACCAGGTTGGAAGAGACCTCCAAGATCATCCAGTCCTACCTAGCACCCAGCCCTAGCCAATCAACCAGATCAAAGCATTAAGTGCCTCATTCAGTGTTGTCTTGAACACCTCCAGGGACGGCAACTCCACCACCTCCCTGGGCAGCCCATTCCAATGCCAATCACTCTCTCTGGCAACAACTTCCTCTTAACATCCAGCCTATACTTCCCCAACCACAACTTGAGACTGTGTCCCCTTGTTCTGTTGCTGGTTGCCTGGCAGAAGAGACCAACCCCACCTGGCTACAGCCTCCCTTCAGGGAGTTGTAGAGAGGTCAGCCCTGAGCCTCCTCTTCTCCAGGCTGCATGCCCCCAGCTCCCTCAGCCTCTCATAAGCAGTCAAGAAGCTGCATTAGCAGATTGTAGAAATCTACTTTGACCCTAAATACTTCACATCCAACTAACTGCCCTCAGCTCTGCTGTTTTCCGCCACCTATCTTTCTCCCCACTTGCCTCCATGTACTTGATGACTCCTCCTATGAACAACTTCACTATTGAAAGGAAAGAAAGAAAAAGAATCATCATCAGCTCTCAAAGTCAAGTCACAAGACAGTTTATTCAATCTCCTTCCTTCCCCATGATCATTAGGTGCTATCATACTAACAATCCTGTATCTCCTACCATAATTAACTTCAACTGCCTTGCCTTGTTCTAACCATGACCTATACAGTAGTAATCAGATTTTTGACCCTCCCTCAGTAGGATCAAAAAAACCACACTGAGGCAGAGCAGTTTGTTGCATCCCACCACAATCTCAGTCAAGTGTGCATAGATTTCTACTGACACTGAAAATAAATACTGTGTTCCCCCTCAATATGTCTCTTGCATGCAAAATCAGGCACCTGGGATGGAGAAACAGTAGAGAATAGGACATGCCCATGGTCAGCACCATATGTGACTTCCTTTCACCAGCACACAAAAGCAGGTATGGGCAAATATGACGGAGAGCAACACTGTCACAATAGACCTAGCTCTTACATGACCCTACAATGGCATTTCAGCAGCCAGCCAGACTATGACTCATAGTCACCCCTGACACAAGGTTTCTGGCTAAGTCCAGCTCGGCCACACACAGCTTTGCCAGCTCCATCTCACAAACAAGCCCAGAGAAGCACCCAGGCCCAGTCAAAGCCCTCAATGCCGTTCCTAAGCACTGGATGGAATGACTTCAGTGTATCTCAAACAGCATTTCTGGATTTGATAGAGAAGGAGTATGACAGCACAAGGGTATTGGTCCAAATGCAGGCACCAAGAACTTTCTGACTACTACAGGAAGGGCCAGTGCTCTTCTCAGTTCCTATCCTGATCATTCATTCAGCTCCCCACACCCTCAATGCTCAATTCCAGCCAAAAACATCAAGGCCACTCTAATGATGTAGCTGGTTTGCAACTGTTTCAGAAAGCAGCATAGCTCCAAACTAAAACCACTGCTCCAACCAGGAAGCAAGAAGATCACAGAGCTTATTTGTATCTCTTCCCCTCTCCTAAATTCCACCTTCGGTATAGAACAGCCAGGAGATTTATTAGGATTTAACAGGATACAAGGCATGGTCAAGTTCTGGTGCTGCTGGGGGTGAAGAACATTCAAACAAGGATCATCAAGCCCATAATGGGCTTGAAAGGTGCAAATGGAGGAAAAGGTGAGCACTTCCAATCCAGTTCAGTGCTTACAGGAATTTTACAAGGTTCCTGTGGGCATCAGAAGTTTCACAGCCTCAATCACACTTTTTTTTCCCCTTTAAGAACAGTTAATACTTAGGCTTCATGGCTACTACTACTGTGATGGTTTGGGTGTTACCTGCCTCCCCACACTTAAGAAAAATCACCCAGACTATTCTGAAAACTGAATGAAGCTTTGTATTTACAGCTTAGCACAATATACAAGCAGGTATTCACAATATATATAGCAAAACACAAGTTAAAAAGGTAATGCAGAAACACAACAGCCCTCCCAGAAACCAGAGACCCCAGGAGGGGCTCTCAACCACCCTGCACCTTCTCCCCACCCCTCTACCTTACCCTAGACATTGCCTTACATGCAAGGTAGTTTGGAGGGTCAGCCTGGAGGATCAAGAAGGAGATGCATTAGTCAGGCAGGTTAGAGAGGGAAGTCCAAGAAGCCCAGAGAGAGACTCTGTTATCTATATTTATGTTCTTTTTCTTATCCATCTCAGCAAGCCTATGAGTGCAGCAGACATGACCATTGCTTTCTTTTCACAGCCTGTAATCTAATTCCTCTCACCAAAATATCCCAATTACACTCAAAGTAGCACAACTACTATAAAAATAAGGAAGCTTTAATTTCATTTCCTTCAACAATTCTGCCACAGAAGTTCCCATTCCAGCATGCTGGCAATATTCTATAAGCACAGCCAGCTACAATAGGCTTTCTTCACTATCTGTAAAACATTCAATAGACATAGACAAGTAGGTTCAGGCTGGACATGAGGAAGAAGTTCTTAAGCATGAGAGTGGTGAGAGGCTGGAATAGGTTGCCCAGGGAGGTGGTTTGAGGCCCCATCCCTGAAGGTCTTTCAGGCCAGTCTAGACAGGGCTATCGACAGACTGATCTCGGGTAGAGTCTCCCTGCCCACGGCAGGCGGGTTGGAAATAGCTGATCCTTGTGGTCCTTTCCAGCCCTGACTGATTCTATAATTCTATGGTATTTCATTCCACTCTATGGACTGCTATATCATCCTAAAAGAATAAAGAAAAACATAAAAAAGAAAACAAACAAAAAACCTCAATACATATATTAGGATCATGTTAGAAAGGCTAGGTAAACATTGCAAGTACAAAACAGCATTCTCATCCACAAGAGCTTCAGAGAAATGCAGCACTGTCAACCTGAGCACTTCTCCAAAGTTCTTTTGCAATAAGCCAAGTATTTTAACATAACCTGGGGTAGAAAACATCTATTGCCAAGAACCCCTTCATCAAAAGATTTTCTAGACAGCATCACTGTAATATCAAAGCACCTTCCAATAAGCTCTGCAGAGAATTCTCTGTCTCTCCTCACTTTCTGGCACTGGAAAGAACTAACTTCACAAACAGCAGCAAGTGATAGATAAGGAAGAAAGGAAAGGATCATCACACAGACACAACCCTTGTGTCTATACACAAAATCCATTACCAAGTGGAAGCTAGGCAGACTAGGAGAACAGTGTTGTTGCCAGACCTCTGACTAGGATCTACAAAAAAATATGCAGGAAATGGAAGAAGAAAACTCCTAAAACTATTATAAAAAGCTGGGGAAATGGCAAATAGAAGCCAAACAGAAACCAGAAGGGAGCCATACACATGATGTCTAAAGGCATTCAAAGATTTGGCTTCACAAGGCCATGCTCAGAGGAGCAAGCCCAGCACAGAATTGCAGAAGTCTCCTCAGCTGGGTGGGGAGCTCTTGCTGAGAGTAAAACTAAGATTTTCCAGCAACTGCATGAAATCACCACTGTCCAGACTCATTCAGCTGAGCACTTCAGATGACTTTCATATTCACATACGCAAGTAAGAAAGTACACAAAGGAGACAAACTTACAGAAGAGCAGTAAAATACAGTAGGCATTTCTATATTCAGATCCTGGCCACCAGAAGAGACAGTGTATCTGGACCACACAGATGAACTATAACCCTTTTCTCTAGCAGAGCTGGAAGGAAGCAATGAATCCACACACATCTCCAGAGTCCAGATGGCAATGTCCAGGCATTGCACATACAACAGAGAAACTGATAGATGTCAGGAAAGGCAGAAACTCACGAGAAACCTTGCAAGTTAACCTTACCAAGAGGCTCAGGGCTGACCTCATTGCTGTCTACAACTACCTGAAGGGAGGCTGTAGCCAGGTGGGGTTGGTCTCTTCTGACAGGCAAGCAGCAACAGAACAAGGGCACACAGTTTCAAGTTGTGCCAGGGGAGGTCTAGGCTGGATGTTAGGAGGAAGTTGTTGCCAGAGAGAGTGATTGGCATTGGAATGGGCTGCCCAGGGAGGTGGTGGAGTCGCCATCCCTGGAGGTGTTGAAGAAAAGTCTGAATGGGGCACTTAGACCTATGGTCTAGTTGATTGGCTAGGGCTGGGTGCTAGGTAGGACTGGATGATCTTGGAGGTCTCTTCCAACTCAGTTGATTCTATGATTCTATGTAATAAAGTACAATACTAAACCTTTGAAATATAGAGGGTCAGTCACTGAAGGAACCCAAGACACAGGACTCAAGACTGGTAACAGGAGAGATGAACTTCTGCAAGCTTTACCAACAGACTGCACCCAACTGAAATAAGGATCTTTTGGAAGTGATTCAGTGGTCTCAGAAATTCCATCAACTGGAACCAAACTCAGGAAAATTAAACACATGGAAAGTTACACTTGCTTCTTCATCTCTCAGCAGAAATAACTGAAGAAATCACAACAGGGTGAGGAGGTAGACAACTAAAGAGGCAATCCCAAGCACCAATATAGGCTGGGCAGTGACTGGCTTGAGAGCAGCTCTGAGGAGAGGGACCTGGGGGTGCTGGTGGATGCTTGAGGTGATGGTCATGCTTGAGGTGATATTTTCAAGCTTTCTGAAATTATATCTTTGAGTAATTTTAATGTTTCCTGGGCATTCCTTGCTGTAATTTGAGTCAAGTCAGGGTGGTGAGATACTGAAATGGGTTGTCCAGGGATGCCCCCTCCCTGTGGGTGTTCAATGCTAGGTTGGATGAGGCCTTAAGTCTAGTGGGAGGTGTCCCTGCCCATGGCAAAGGGCTGGAACTAAATGATTTTTAAGGTCCCTTCCAACCCAAACCATTCAACAAATCTATGGATGAGAAGCTCAGCATTAGCCATCAGTGTGCTCTCGCAGTCCAGAAAGCCAACCAGATCCTGAGCTGCATCAGAAGTGTGGCCAGCACGGTGAGGAAGGTGATCATCCCCCTCTACTCCACACTGGTGAGACCCCACCTGAAGTACTGCATCCAGTTCTGAAGTCCCTATTACAGGAGGGATACGGAGGAAGGTGCCCAGAGATGGGCCACAAGGATCATCAGAGGGCTGGAGCATCTTTGCTATGAGGGGAGACTGAGGGAGTTAGGGCTGTTCAGTATGGAAAGGAGGAGGCTCTGAAATGACCTTCTTGTGGCCTTCCAGTAGGAGAAGGTTGTTACAAGAAAGCTGGAGAGAGACATTTCAGGACGTCAGGGAGTGATAGGACTAAGGGGAATGGAACAAAGCTAGAAATGGGTAGATTCACACTGGATGTTAGGAAGAAGTTCTTCACCATAAGGGTGGTGAGACCCTGGAACAGGTTGCCCAGGGAGGTGGTTGAGGCCCCATCCCTGGGGGTGTTTAAGGCCAGGCTGGATGAGGCTCTCGACAGCCTGCTCTAGTGTGAGGTGTCCCTGCCCACGGCAAGGGGGTTGAAACTAGATGATCCTTGTGGTCCCTTCCACCCCCAATTGATTCTATGACTCTATGAAAGTAGAAGGATGGAAGAACACTACATTCAAGAATAAAAAATAGCCATACTAAAATTCAGTACCTAGATTTAACTACAAAACAAATCAAGGTGATTCCTAAGTAACAAAGTGGATACAAATTCATTCACACTACTAGCACACAGTTTGTGTCAGCCTGTTCTGTCACCCTAGACACTGCTAGACAATTGCTTACTGAACACTTCTTATGCTGCCTGATTTTTTTTTCAGCCATTGTGTTTTTATACTAAGTTGAGTGAGGCTTCTAAGGCATTTCAAGCATTTCCACCCACTCCCCATTTCTGTGCATCAACAATGACCCTCGTGGGCTAGAAAGCCTGCCACAGAGTCATCTCTCGGGGTTAAATTTTAACAGACCAGGTTACATTTGCATAGGTCTGGTTAATGAAGAAATGACTGATGAAGGGTACAATATCCTGACCTTTTGTCATGAATTTTAACTGCCTACAGATGGTTAAGCTTAGCTTTACCTTCCCACTTGAATAGATGTGCATAGTTAATTTCTCCCTCAACCATACCTAGCACAGCTGATGTTTTACTGAGCCCACTGTGATGTCTCTGAGTTACTTGCTATGCATCCCGCAGTGGCAGATGTAGTGCAGTGGGTCAGGTGTGACACACACACAGAGGAGCCAAGGTGAGTGCTAAGCTGAAATTATTCTGCCCCTACACAAGTCAAGAATTCAATCTTGAGGTGGTGGAGTTGCCAACACTGTCTCAAGTTGTGCCAGGGGAGGTCTAGGCTGGATGTTAGGAGGAAGCTGTTGGCAGAGAGAGTGATTGGCATTGGAATGGGCTGCCCAGGGAGGTGGAGTCGCCATCCCTGGAGGTGTTCAAGAAAAGCCTGGATGAAGCACTCAGTGCTGTGGTCTGTGTGCCAAGTTGGACTGGATGATCTTGGAGGTCTCTTCCAACATGGCTGATTCTATGATATTCTAATCTGGCAATGCCACAGCTACTGTAAATTAAGTCATTTCTAACAGCCAGCCCCTGTTGTTCTGACTTTTATGATCTCAATCACTCTTTTACATTTGTCAAATCTTGTTCTTCAAAGTGAATTATTCTCCATCCCCTACACAGGTTTCCCCTCCACCCTGGCAGGTTGTCAAAGAAGAACAAGGCCATTCTAAGAGGCAAGATGGGTCAGAAACATCGATGAAAACTAAGTGAACACTCTTCAGATCTATCCATGGAACAACAAATTCCACTTCAACAGGAAAGCAAGAAGCTTTCCTTTTACAGCACATTTACTCCAGTGACCCAGACCAGACCAGACCAATAGATTTATCAATGCTGAGGTCAACTTCCAAGTTATGAAATATCTTCAATAAGGTCTATGTCAATACCCACTGCAGTAGGCACAAAGCTCTGCCCCTGTACAAGCAGTTTTTAAAACAAAGGTCTGGCCAAATAACTGATAATGCATAACACAAGATGCCTTCTGTGTGCAATCACACAGAAAGACAGCATTTCTTAGATCAGAAAACACCTTCAGGATCATCAAGTCCAATCATTAGTTTTACACTGACAAGTCCTTGACTAAACCAAATCCCTCAGCACAACATCTCATCACTATGGTTGGAAAGGACCACCAGGATCATCCAGTCCAACCTTCATCCCAGCACCCTTCATCACCACACCATAGCCTCAAGCACCATATCCACTCCCCTCTTAAACACCTCCAGGGATGGTGACTCCACCTCCCTGGGCAGCCTGTTCCAGTGCCTGACCACAACCAAATTCAACACTGGACCTCCTTGTTCAGCAAATTTGCTATGTGGTTTTCAGTTTAGGGTCTTCTTGTGTGTTTTGGGGAGGAGAGGGGGTGTTGGTTGGTTTCAAGGTTTCTTGGATTTGGGTTTGTTTGGGTTTTTTGTTTGTTGATTGGTTTGGTTTGTTTTGGTTTGTTTTTTTTCTAAAACATGTTTTTTTACAAAGAAACCACTAACTTTGCATGGACAACTCTGCAAGATCCTGAAACATTTTCTGCCAAACCTCCTCTAACTATGGTGTTAATTCACTGTTTAAACAGAAGCATAGCATGGTTTAGGCTGGAAGGGATCTCAAAGATCATCTAGTTCCAGTCCTTTGTGATAGGCAGAGACACCTCTCACTAGAACAGGTTGCTCAAGGCCTCATCCAACCTGGCCCTGAACACCTCCAGGGAGGGAGCAGCCACAACCTCCCTGGGCAACCTGTGCCAGTGTCTCACCACCCTCACTGGAAAGAACTTCTTTCTAACAGGTAGTTTAAATCCCCCCTGTCAGTCTAAACCCATTACCCCTCACGCTGTCATTACAAGACCTTGTCAATAGTCCCTCCCCAGCCTTCTTAGGTCCCTTTCAGATATCAGAAGACGATTCCAAGGTCTCCTCGAAGCCTTCTCTTCTCCAGGCTGAAGAGCCCCAACTCTCTCAGCCTGTCCTCATAGCAGAGCTGCTGCAGCCCTCTGAGAATCTTCGTGGCTCTCCTCTAGACTGGCTCTAACAGTTCAATGTCCTTCTTGTGCTGGGGGCTCCAGAACTGCACACAGGACTCCAGGAGGGGTCATATTCAAAGATATTCTTAGTAACTGCCCTAAAGCTCTTCTGTAGTTACATGACCACAGCCCTGCTTAGCGCACTGCACTAATGCTCTGCCCTCAGATTTTAACTGCAAGGTTCAACAAATTATTTTCTGAAAATTTAACAAAGTTCCACTAAGACTGGGGGAAGAAGGTGATGCTGGCCACCCCAGCTGTTCTTTATCCCTTGTTATTTAACTACCTAGCATAAAGAAGGAACCAGAAATTTTTCCTTGTTCAGAGAGCATAAAGCTCCCTTTGACTACTGCTTCCACATTTTTTAGTCCAGCAATCTAAAGATGAACCTGAAAAAATGATGTCAGGAGGAACTTCTGTAGGAATAATTGCAAGGTGACAGACAGGCAGACATCCTGAACTTCAAGAATCCCTCAAACTAAAAAGAACCCCAAAAGACCACCATGAGAGCTTAAGCAACAAGAAATATAGAATCATAGAATCAACCAGGTTGGAAGAGACCTCCAAGATCATCCAGTCCAACCTAGCAACCAGCCCTAGACAATCAACCAGACCATGGCACTAAGTGCCTCATCCAGGCTTTGCTTGAACACCTCCAGGCACAGTGAATCCACCACCTCCCTGGGCAGCTCATACCAATGCCAATCACTCTCTCTGGCAAAAACTTCCTCCTAACATNCTGACCAGTGCTCAGTACAGGGGAAGAATAACCTCCCTTGTCCTACTGGCCACACTGCTCCTGATCCAGGCCAGGATGCCATTGGCTCTGCTGCCCACCTGGGCACACTGCTGGCTCATGTTCAGCTACTACCTTCCAGTACCTCCAGGTTTCCTTCTGCCTGGCTGCTCTTCAGCCACTCTATCCACAGTTTGTAGCACTGCTTGGAGTTGTTGTGGCCAAAGTGTAGAACCCTGCAAAATAGTTAAGAGTTATAAAACTTATGTCCACCTTACATGGAAGGGGCAAACTCTACTACTTCACCCTGCAGTTAGATTTCAATATTTGCCAGACTTTGATGTGATGATCTTGAAGGTCTTTTCCAACCTGGTTAATTCTGTGATTCCTTGCAGATTCCAAACTCTACCAGAGTTCAGTTTGTCGATCCAGAAAGGAATAAAAAGGGGAGAAATGTTAATACTCTGCTACGTAGGTAACAAAACAGATACACAGCAGATAAAAAGGCAAGTTCCGCACAATTCAAATACATCATTTTTTCCCCCCACTTACACCACATTGCATCCCAGCTCACAGATCCAGATCAAAATTCACCCCAGCCACCAGAGCCTCTCACCAAGATCAAACAATTAACTCAATAGCTTTGTAAAAGACTTCCAGAAACATTAGTTATCATATTTACAACTCATCTACTCTGTCAGCTGATAACCTTCTGGCTCTATTTAAGTCATTAGAGCCAAGAATTTATTACTTCCTTTTCTTCATTGTACTGTAGATGAGAGTTGAGCCCCAAATGTCTACAGCCTCTTCACATTTTTTTCTGGCAGCACAAGAGGTTCTCACTAGGAGAGCAAGTTAAGGCCCTTTTTGAGTGCTAGAAGAGTCTGAAAGGAGCATTATTGCAAGTGAGAATACCAGGCAGACATTCTAGCTGAGAAAGAACAAGACTCCTTTTTCTGCCTTCTTCCCTCCAAAAAAAAACAATGGTGAGAATTTTGTTGTAAATGAAAGCAGCATCAGTTCACTGCACATAAGAACCCAAGTGTGTAAGATACCTTTTTCAGACTCTAAGAAACAAGTATAAAGAGTTACAGTGCATTTCATGATTTCCCTCTTCCTTCCCATACCCACACAAATTACAGAGAATACTTTCATAATTAGCTTGCACCAGTCCTAGGCCATGTAAATTACTTTCAGATGACCACTATGGCACATTATCTTTCAGTAGGACAGGACATCAACAGAACTCATGGTCTTCAACCTTTACATTCTTTCCTCAGGCAACAAAATGGAACTCAGCTGCACATTTCATGTAATTTCAGTATACAGGAACACAAAAAGCTCAACAGGAGGCAGCACAAGCCAACCTCATGAGGTTCAACAAGATCAAGTGCAAGGTCCTGCATCTGAGTTGAGGCAACACCAAGCACAAATCCAGGCTGGGCAGTGAGTGGCTGGAGAGAAGCCCTGAGGAGAGGGACTTGGGGGTGCTGCTGGATGAGAAGCTCAACATGAGCCAGCAGTGTGCACTTGCAGCCCAGGCTCTGTTTGGCTTTCTGGGCTGCATCAGGAGAAGTGTGGCCAGCAGGTGGAGGGAGGTGATTCTACCCCTCTACTCTGCTCTGGTGAGATCCCACCTGGAGTACTGTATTCAGTTCTGGAGCCCCTATCACAAGAGGGATGTGGAGATGCTGGAGCATGTCCAGAGAAGGGCCACAAGGATGATCAGAGCAATGGAGCACCTCTGCTATGAGGACAGACTGAAAGAATTGAGGCTGTTCAGTCTGGAGAAGAGGAAGCTCCCAGGTAACCTTCTTGTGGCCTTCCAGGATCTGAAGGGGGCCTACAAGAAATCTGGGGAGAGACTTCTTAAGCTCTCAGGTAGTGACAGAACTAGGGGGAATAGAGCAAAGCTGGAGGTGAGGAGATTCAGACTGGACGTGAGGAAGAAGTTATTGAGCATGAGAGTGGTGAGAGGCTGGAATGGGTTGCCCAGGGAGGTGGTTGAGGCCCCATGCCTGGAGGTGTTTAAGGCCAGGCTGGATGAGGCTGTGGGCAGCCTGCTCTAGGGTAGGGTGTCCCTGGGCATGGCAAGGGAGTTGGAACTAGATGATCCTTGCGGTCCCTTGCAACCCTGACTGATTCTGATTCTAAGTACAAATCTCAGTATAAGCTAGAGACTGTAATAGAAGGTGGTGAAAACTAGCACGGAAAACAAATCAGCAAAACATTTCTAAGCAGTCTTCATTTCTCTCAGACAATTTAACTGAGCAGTATATAGGCATAGCCCATTTTCACCATCTGGCTAATCGTTCCTGCTCCCCTTGCCCAGTGGCAGCAGGGCAGTGCTGCAGATAAAAGTACATATCAGTACTTCCAAGGCAACAAATGACAGCAAATTCAAAGCTTGCTTTTTTTCCCCTCACTGCTCAAATCACAGGAGAACCAAAGCCTCCATGCAAGCATGCAATTACATCACTCAACATGAATTATTCTTTCCTAGCCATCTGAAGGGAAGCTGTAGCCAGGTGGGGTTGGTCTATTCTGCCAGGCAACCAGCAACAGAACAAGGGGACACAGTCTCGAGTTGTGCCAGGGCAGATCTAGGCTGGATGTTAGGAGGAAGTTGTTGCCAGAGAGTGATTGGCATTGGAATGGGTTGCCCAGGGTGGTGGTGGAGTTGCCATCCCCATAGGTGTTTAATAAAAGTCTGGATGGGGCACTTGATGCCATGGTCTAGTTGACTGGCTAGGGCTGGGTGCTAGGTTGGACTGGATGATCTTGGAGGTCTCTTCCAGCCTGGTTGATTCTATGATTCTATATTAGAAAGAGACAAAAGTAAAAGCAAATTTTAGGTGCCTACATCAGGTGAGTTTCTGGGACCATTCAGTGCTTTGATGCCAGACTTCTCAGTGCTAAAAGCACCCTGTCCAGTTAATACATAAAGAAACCACTACACATCATGTGACATTTTACCCAGAACACCATAAACACATCTGCACTGAATTATGTTCTCTATCTATACAGCCATAAACTATGAGAGCTATCAGGTATTACATAGTCCTCTTCCTTTTCTGCCCCAGTTCCTGCTGGAGAAAATTTATTCTGCCTCAGAAGTGGGCATTACATGCTAGAGTGATCCCTGACCTAACCCAGTAACCCATAACCTAGGTGTAGTATCAAGTGCACCAGTGACAGCTTCAAGAGCAACATTAAAGGAGCTGCACGAAGGAGCTACTGCAATGTGAAAGTGCCTTTTACCACACCTACATTCCTCTGCCAGGCAGGTACCTTTCTCTGCTCCCCTCACTGACACAACACACATGGTTCCTAGGGAAGTTAGGGGTCCCAAATTACAGCAGCCTCACTCAGCAAGTCACCAAGAATCAGACCTCAGCCACACTAACCACAGCATAGCTCACATTCATTTATATGGTGGAGTCAGACACTTCAATGCAAAGCAGAGATCATACAGCCAGGAGGCATTTGAGCAGGACAACCCTGCATAATGCCACTAACAAGCACAGCTGCCACCTCAGTGCCAGAACACCACCATGCTAACACACTCTGGAGTGTGCATGCCCTGCATCAGAACTGAGCACCCACTGACAGCACCAGACAAATAAGGAATAGCTCTCCAAACACACTTGCCATGTTTCATCCAGTTTCTTGTCAAAAGGATAATTCCTTATCTATTTGGTGACATAATTCCCCTCAAAGCTCCTCTTCTTTTTAACCATCTCAATTACGTGGACTCTGACCACAACAAAACTCAGGATCATTCTCTCATCTCAGTTAAACAACTACAGTAAGTCTGCTCTTCAGCTAGAAAAGCATCTTTCAGCTCCAAGTCCTAGTACTGATGCCTCAGTGTCAGCTTCAGCAGACGAACAAGCCTCTTAACTCCTGTTTTTTGGCCTCTAGGCATAGACATGATCATCAAGTAGGATATCTCTAGTGCAGAAAAACATTCAAGTGCTTACTCCCACAACATGTGTTGAAGTTTCACTGCCTTACTGCTGAAAACGCTCTCAGTACTCTCTGGCCTCTCACACTCTTCCTGGCACATGTTTTCTCCGTGTGATGTGTCAAGAACCGGCCGTACCTTGCCCTGTGCTACAGCTTGGTGCTTAGAGTAATAGCTCAGTGATCTGAATCCTTTGAAAATCTGAAATAGCATTTAAAGAGTGACAAGCTGCCTCCAATTAGGAAGCAACTACAGTAAAGATAGGCACCCCCCCAAAACCCTCTCCAATTACAGCTGTCTTTTGGAAGGAGTGACTTCTGCACATTGTTCACTGTGGATGAGGACCTGGCATGGCGAGGGAACAGCGCTGCACAGACTTCAGCTGGCAGAGAGGACCAGCAGTTCCCTCCAAACACAAGGTATTTCTCTAGAAGCATCCCTTCAAACTACTCAGCAGCTACAGTGGCTAAATGTGGCTGTTCAATTAAGTTTTGAGGAAGATGCCTTAAAATGTCAAGGCTCTCTGTAGATAGCTACTACAGCCTCAAATTGTGCTGGGGAAGGTCCAGGCTGGATGTTAGGAGGAAGTTCTTGACAGAGAAAGTGATTGGCATTGGAATAGGCTGCCCAGGGAGGTGGTGGAGTTGCTGAAGAAAAGCCTGGCTGAGGCACTTACTGCCATGGTCTAGTTGCCTGGACAGGGCTGGGTGCTAGGTTGGCCTGGATGATCTTGGAGGTCTCTTCCAACCTGATTGATTCTATGATTCTTCCCCTGCTCAGCTGCTCTGATAGCATTAGGCCCTTGAATTTCTCACCAGTAGTTACTGCCCTCAGCTCATTTTCCACTAAGTCTTCTCTGTACAAATATTCATACAGGTATCACTGTAGACAACCTTGCTTTAACCAGTTAGCTTCTGTGAAGATAACCTACAACAGCAGCTAAATCCTCGAGGAACACTTTTTCCTCCCTCCCCTTTATATCCCTTCTAGGCCAAAGAGGTGAAGCGAGGGAGGCAAAAAAGTTCCCAGAATCAGTCATGGTTGGAAGGGACCACAAGGAAAGTTCATCAGGGAAAAAGTATTATGACATTTTCCAACATTTTCACGAGGTTCCTACACTGTCTCAAACTGCCTTCTGTTCACAGCATGGAAGAGATGCTGCCTGAAAAACAGTGTGGGGGTTCCCAGTTGCCAGCAAACAGCCCCACCACATGCTGGGACACATGAGCCAAAACTGCCACATTCATCATTCCACCCTTCCCTCATACCAGGATAACAGCAGGAAAGAAAAAAATCCTCTCCAGCTCTTTTGCTCTCCTCCCAACATGTTGTGCAGCACACTGAGGCAGTCACTGCAGCCACAGGCTCACAGGATGTTAGAGGTTGGAAGGGACACAAGAAGATCATCGAGTCCAACCCCTCTGCCAGAGCAGGACCACACCATCTAGTACAGATCACAGAGGAACACGGGCCTTGAAAGGCTCCAAGGATGGAGACTCCACAACCCCTCTTGGGAGCCTGTTCCAGCGCTCTGGGACCCTTACAGTAAAGAAGTTCCCCCTTGTGTTGAGGTGGAACCTCCTGTGCTGCACCTTAGACCCATTGCTCCTTGTCCTATCCCAGGGAGCAAGGGAGCAGAGCCTGTACCCCCTCTCCTGACCAGCCCTCAGATGTTTATAAACATTTATCAAATCCCCTCTAAGTCTTCTCTTTTCCAGACTAAAAGTCCCAAGTCTCTCAGCCTATCCTCATAAGGCAGCCCTCCAGTCCCCTCGTCATCCTCATAGCCCTCCGCTGGACCCTCTCCAGCAGTCTTCCTCCAACTCAAGTAACAGGCATGAATTGGAACAAGACAGATGAAGCACAGAGTGTGTACATACCAAAAACAGGAGGGGAAAAACAGTAGAGAGAGCAACTGCTGGGAAAAACAGAAACATGTTTTCCAAGGAGCAAAGTTTAGAGTGTTTTAGTTTATTTTTGGTGGTAACTGCATAACATGTTTAGAAATTATTATAGCGAGAACAGGGTATCTATTTTTAAATATTATTAATTCAGTCACAAGATATCCCCAGAGACAAGACAAATTTTAATAACAATCAATGCCACAAAGTTGTCCCAGTTGTACACCACCCTAGGTAGCCATTTCACGTTGTCATTGCATTCACATGAACCTGTGGTTGATGGGTGCCACAACATCTTTCCTCTGTCAGAGTGACTGTATCTCATTAGACTCAAGATCACACATTTTAACTCCAGTTACATCAAAGCATGTTCTTTCAACCCCAAATTTTGCCATTCCAATCAGATGTATATTGCAAGAAATGTTTATACACTCAGGTAGAGATGCAGATATTTTGTGTTTATGGCATAGTGGCTCAAATTGCTTAGCATAAATATCCCAGTCTCACAAATTGGAGAGCAGACCAGCATTAGTGCTAAGAGGAGATGGAGGGGCAGAGAGTTTGCTTCTGTGCAGCATCTAGTCTTTCAGTTAGGTCCTTCTGCTCAAAGGGCTATGCTTAGTTTATCATAGAATCAACCAGTTTGGAAGAGACCTCCAAGATCATCCAGTCCAACCTAGCACCCAGCCCTAGACAATCAACCTGACCATGGCACTATGTGCCTCATCCAGGCTTTGCTTCAACACCTCCAGGGATGGCAACTCCACCACCTCCCTGGGCAGCCCATTCCAATGCCAATCACTCTCTCTGCCAACAACTTCCTCCTAACATCCAGCCTAGACCTCCCCCAGCACAGCTTGAGACTGTGTCCCCTTATTCTGTTGACCCTTGCCGGGCAGAAGAGACCAACCCCACCTGGCTACAGCCTCCCTTCAGGTAGTTGTAGACAGCAATGAGGTCTGCCCTCAGCCTCCTCTTCTGCAGGCTGCACACCCCCAGCTCGCTCAGCCTCTCCTCACAGGGCTGTGCTCCAGGCCCCTCACCAGTTTTGTCACCCTTCTCTGGACACATTCCAGTATCTCAACATCTCTCTTGAATTGAGGAGCCCAGAACTGGACACAGCACTCAAGCTGTGGCCTGACCAGTGCTCAGTACAGGGGAAGAATATCCTCCCTTGTCCTACTGGCCACACTGTTCCTGATCCAGGCCAGAATGCCATTGGCTCTCCTGCCCACCTGGGCACACTGCTGGCTCATCTTCAGCTACTACCTTCCAGTACCCCCTGCACTTGGCCTTGTTCAGTCTCATCCCATTGGCCTCTGCCCACCCATCCAGCCTGTCAGGGTCCCTCTGCAGGGCCCTCCGATCCTGCAACAGATCCACATCTGCTCCTAGCTTAGTGCCATCTGCAAACTTACTGATGCTGGACTCAATCCCCTGATCCAGATCATCAGTAAAGATATTGAATCAGGCTGGGCCCAGCACTGATCTTTGGGGCATATCACTAGCGACAGCTGCCAACTGGATGTGGCACCATTAACCACCACCCTCTGGGCTCAGCCCTGCAGCCAGTTCTTGACTCATTGTCCCTGCAATTTCTTCCTGGAGATGAGCTCACCCAACACTGTTAGCCATTAGTATGCAAAGTAACTACTACCCTTAAACAATGATGAAATATTTAACACTGGTTGCTAAGAAGAGACGTTTATTTACCACACAGAGTCAGAAAACCCACTCTGGCAAATTACAGGTATAGGAGATGGCCTCAAAGATCTCAGGAAATTCTTAGCTCAGAAAGATTTGGAAAGACAACTACCCTTCAGTAGCTAGAACAGAAACTATCTCCCCTCTTAAAAAAAGTCATGAGCAACAAAACACAATTCAGATGGAATCTGTTCATTTCAAGTTTCCCAAGTTTTAGCAACCATTTCATTACAGGCTAAATGAAAACATTTCTAAACAGCTGCTTCAGATTAAAAAAGCCAAACACAAACTTGGCTGTTCACAGGTCCATGCTTCACTTCCTTAAGGAGTTTACATAAGGACCCCAAGAAGTCAGTCCTGAGACCTCATATCAGGTTCTTATGCTCTCTTCTGTCACGCAGACATGGTTGTGTAAGAAAGATGCAAACAGCACACCAGTCCTTCTGGCATAAAAAGGCATCTGTCCAAACTCTCCAGAGGTATCATTCAAAGACAGGCTCTGCTTGAGGACTGAGAAATAACAGATACCACCACAGCTGATGTGGCAAACACCTCTGCATCCCAATAGCTCTGGAAGTCTTGACTGATCTAGTCTCCTTCAGACCAGAAAGGATCGACAACAGTGTCTATGTGCAAACATGTTGCAAGGTGATGCCATTAGAGTCTCAATACCCATAAACAAAATAAAAAGCTTTCCCACTAGTGGTATAATCTTAGAATCAACTAGGTTGGAAGAGACCTCCAAGATCAGGCAGGCCAATCTAGCATCTAGTCCTAGACAATCAACCAGACCATGGCACTAAGTGTATCATCCAGGCTTTGCTTCAACACCTCCAGGGACAGCAACTCCACCACCTCCCTGGGCAGCCCATTCCAATGCCAATCACTCTCTCTGGCAACAAATTCCTCCTAACATCCAGCCTAGACCTCCCCTGCCACAACTTGAGACTGTGTCCCCTTCTTCTGTTGCTGCTTGCCTGGCAGAAGNCCTACTGACCACAGTGCTCCTGATCCAGGGCTGAACACTTGAAGCTCCTTGCTAGAGCTGGAGTATATTTGCTAAAACTGCATCTCTAATCAATGGTTTGGGGGCATTGCTTTTCACCAGGGAAGAAAGAAGGAAATAAGGATCTGGCAAGGCAATACTGCAGAACATCAAGTGAGAAGCCCAGCATCTAAAGACATGCTGTGAATGACCTCATTAAAATTACTGATAGTAAAGGTAGCTTTCAGTCTTCTTTCCTTTAATGGTGGTTTTCATACAATCAAGAAGGAACTTACTGTTAACATTCAGAGGGCAAACAATAAACTTTCACTAGCATTAAAAAAAACCACTGCCCACAGAGTGGGGTGACATTCTGGAGAATGGGCACAATCCCATTTACACCCCCACTGGAACTCTTCCTGCATATTTTTTTGTTGTTGTTCAATTTCATATGTTCTGGTTTTGCCCTTCAGAACAAAGCATTAATACAACAGTCACTTTAACTCATTCTATTGAAACTGCAAGACACATCTTTAATAAATTCTCAGTGTCCAGTGAAACCAAAACAATGGGGTTGGAGGGGGTTGAAGTGGGATTTTGAGCATTTAAGCAGCTTTTTGTCCTGAATTATCTCAAACAAATATGCTTGATTTGCAGAGGGCATTGCAGGGAGGAATGGAAGTTGCCTGAGGCACCCAGGCAACAGTCAAGAGTTAAGAGCACACAGTCCCAAGGATGTAACAGGGTTCATGGACCACTAACAGCTACAAACCTGCAGCAGCATGGAGCGTTTGCTCATATCCTTAATGCACCAGGGAGAAACAGCATCCTCCCCTACAAGTACCTGGGCATTGCATGAGTCTGACACCCTGCCAAACCAGACTATTCCTCTGTACAGATCATAAAGCATGTAAATGTACTTGGAGTGAAAATAAATATGTGTTAAATTAGCTTTAAAAGTCATTTCAATTATTAAGTTCAATAAATCAAGCCAGCAATTGGGCACTACACTCAGGTCCAAGAGAAAAATTCCTGAGTACAGAGGAAAAGCATTCAGAACAGAAATATTATGTATCCCTGTTCCATAGAGAACAAAACTCTCTTTGGAGGGACACTACAAAACTTTCAACTTCCACAAAGTCTTTTCTCAAGAAAGAGGTATGGCATTAACACAATATATTCCTGTCAATTTCCATGAGAAGCCTCACCCAAAAACAAGATGTACACATAGAAACCAGAAAGAAAGAGCAATGAACTCTCTCTGGAAATGATTTATACTGACTGTAGCTGTTGATCATTGTTAATCTGCAACAGAAGTGAAAGGTTAGAAAGAGAATAGAAAAGTATTGCTGTCATTTAAATATTTATTCTCTTCTTTTATTATATTTTTTAAAACTATAAGTATTTAAGTATTAAAATAACAAAATAAAATTAAAATAGCCTAAAGGATTTACTCTATTCATAGAATCAGCCAGGTTGGAAGAGACCTCCAAGATCATCCAGGCCAACCTAGCACCCAGCCCCAGCCAATCAAATAGACCATGGCACTAAGTGCCCCATCCAGGCTTTTCTTCAACACCTCCAGGGACAGTGACTCCACCACCTCCCTGGGCAGCCCATTCCAATGCCAATCACTCTCTGGCAACAACTTCCTCCTAACATCCAGCCTAGACCTCCCCTGACACAGCTTGAGACTGTGTCCCCTTGTTCTCTTGCTCCTTGCCTGGCAGAAGGGACCAACCCCACCTGGCTACAGCCTCCTTTCAGGAGGTCCTACATGGTCCCACAGAATGTTCAAACAAATCTCTTTCACTGGTTCCTCATTCACAGACTACTCTTCCTTGTTCATCTGGGATAGCATGGCAAATCAATAACAATAAAGTAGCTGGCAAAACATTTCAGAACTTAGCTATCAGAACCACTTTGCTCTGATCAATAATTTGTACCAGAACATTTTAGGAGCATATTCCACCTTTGGTCCTCTGCCATGATTTAAATTAGCAGGGGAGCAAAAACCACATTTGATGGTAGGCAATACAAGCAGAGTACAAAGGAACTGAAGTTACTTATTAAATGAATTAACCAGACCCATCGAAGTATGTTCTTTCATGGCCTAAGTGCATGCTTCTCCACAGCTGAATGCCTCGCACAGTGAGCGTCCTTGCGTGCTTCCCTAATGCCTCTACAAAATCTTTCATGAGTTTTTGGATAGTGGGTATGATGGTTTGGGTGTAGCCCCACACATACTTCAGAAAAATCACCCAGACTAGGTTCAGCAGCTGGAAATTAAAGAATGAAACTTTGTATTTCCAGCTTAGCACCCAATATACAAGCAGATAGTTACAATCTATACAGCTGTAGACAGAAATAGACAAGATGAAAAAATAATACAGAAACACAACAGCCCTCCCAGAAACCAAAGTCCCCAGGAGGGGCTCCCAAACACCCTTCCACCTCCTTTCCACCCCTCTACCTTATCCCAGACTTTGCCTTACATTCAAGGTCAATTTGGAGAATCATCCAGGGAGGTTAGGAAGCAGAAGGATTAGTTAGACAGCAGGCTAGGGAGAGAAGTGCAGGCAGCCAGAGACACACAGCAACTCTGTTATCTATGTTTGTGTTCTTGTTCTTATCCATCTCAGCAAGCCTATGAGTGCAGCAGACATCACCATTGTTTCCTTTTCACAGCCTGTCATCTAAATCCTCTCACTAAAATATCCCAGGTAGGCGCAAATTAGCACAGAGGGTGTTCCTGAATTTCCAGAAGGGGAAAAGACACTGAAGACCAGAAGGGACTTTCATTACCATTAAATTTATGAATGAGAAGTGTTGATGCAGACCATTAAAATAACCTTAAGAATAATTAGCTAATCTCTGTCATGTAGCCAGATGTTCTCTTATCAGCATACATCCACTGCTTTCTGATACAGAACTTGGTATTTTGCTAAAGCACACTGACATCCTATCTTCACCTGCTAAAGACTTGGCAGCCCTTCACCACTTCTTCCACATGCAGCAGGAGATCCCTGCACCAAGGAAGGGGCTAGGCTGCTCAAGAATGCTTCCCTGGCATAGGAACTGTTTCATTACAAGAGAAAATACCAATGAAGCTAGGCATTAAACATGTTGATATTGCATCTGTCCCATGCACTCAAAAGATTAATCTGCATTTTTAGATACTCATTTCATAGAATCAGTCAGGGTTGGAAGGGACTACAAGAATCATGCAGTTCCAACTCCCCTGCCATGGGCAGGGACACCCTACCCTAGAGCAGCCTGCCCACAGCCTCATCCAGCCTGGCCTTAAACACCTCCAGGCATGAGGCCTCAGCCAGCTCTCTGGGCAACCCACTCCAAGCTCTCATCACTCCCATGGTGAAGATTAAGAAGGTTAAGAGTGAACACATCACCTCCGCCTGTACGGGCCTGTTGCCCTTCTCTGAGTATCTGAGAGAGCTGAGGTTCTTCAGGAGTATCTGAGAGAGCTGGTCTTCTTCAGTTTAGAGAAGGGACCTCATCATTCCCTACAACTACTTGAAAGGAGGCTGGAGCAAGGAGGAGGACAGGCCCTTCTCCTTCATGAGAAGCAACAGGACTAGATGAAATGTATGCAAGCTGTGCCAGGGCAGGTTTAGGCTGGGTATTAGAAAATACTTCTTCACTAAAAGGGTTATCAAACATTGGAATGGTCTGCCCAAAGTAGTGATGGAGTCACTGTCCCTCCAGGTGTTCAAGCAGTGTGAGGACCTGGTACTTAAGGACGTGGTTTAGTGTTGACCCTTCAGTACTGGGTTGAATGTTAGACTGGATGATCTTTGAAGTCTATTCCAGACAGATATATTCTGCCAATCACAAGAAGGTCACTGCCACGGCTCTCCCAGGCAACCAGCAACAGAACAAGGGGACACAGTCTCAAGTTGTGGCGGGGGAGGTCTAGGCTGGATGTTAGAAGGAAGTTGTTGCCAGAGAGAATGATTGGCATTGGAATGGGCTGCCCAGGGAGGTGGTGGAGTCGCCTCTCCTGCTTAGCTGTGATTCACATTCAGAGACAGTCAGTCACAGGGAAAACATAACCCCATAACATACCCAGACAGACTCAACCCTTCCCTCCGAAGAGGGAATTGTGACTCCCGCACCCTACCTGCTACAGTTAACCATCTTCAAGTAGCCTCCCCCCTGACAAACTGAGTCCAGCACAGCACCAGCAGGCACCATTCATGACCAGTGACTCCGTACCAGCTGCAAAAGACTGGTCCCACAGACAAAAGGCTACAAAGTGTTTGCAGCTTGGTTCTATTTTGGGGGCTCTACTCGGGGCCAAGTCCAACTCAGGTGAAATAATGCAAGTCACTTTTTCTTTTTTCCTTTCTCCAAAGGTAGGTAGTATGGATGTCCTTTCAGAGGAAAGTCTCGAAGATGTCATACCCTTATAAATAAATAAAGGGCAGTTTCTGCCTCCTCCTTCTTCGTGGCAGGCGTTTTGCTGACTTTGCAGCTGTGTGTATTTACAAGCCAGTATTTTCTTCCCTCATTCCCAAAACTACGGCTTACAACAGAGCCAAATCATTGTCTTCTGTCAAGCTCACAGGTGCCAAAGGGCTCTTCTGTTTCCTTAGCCTGTTATTTTTGTTGCTGCCTTTAAAACTCCCAGCTTCCTTCTGAGAATACACTGTCACTTGCTGAAATTACATCTCAGCTTGCTTCCCCATTTCACTCCAGAAACACACTGAGCGAAGGAAAACATACAATAGACTTCTGGCACAGTACAGAGTGCTAGAACTTACTCTTTCATCAAGACAATAAAAAGTCAGACAATGCAGCTCCTCCCTTCCACCTCACAATGTTTAAACCCTGTTATACATTCCTCAGACTACTATGAAGGCAGCCAAATAAATGGAGTTCTCCCCAGCTTCATGCTAGGAGCATCTCAGCTCCCAAGATGGGTGAAAAACAGCTGCTAACACTGTTCTAATTGTGCCTTTTCCTTTGAAGGAGGGATAGCATACAACACAAGAAAAGCAGATTGTGCAGGCTCCATGCTGCAGAGCAGTTATACTGTCCTGAAGCCCCTGCAGCTCAAGCCCCCATGCTCTTCCACACCTACACTGATATTCCAGTCCACCTCCTCACATACTTGCATTCAAAAGACATTAATCACAATGCTGCTCTACTCCTCCTGGCTCACAAATCAGCCCCCACATACACACCATGGACAAGTGATTCTGCTAGGACTCAAGATGAGGAAGAAAACCAGGTACAGTTACTGAAGTTACAGGTTAGGAGGTGATCTGCTGGAGAGCAGCCCTGTGGAGACAGCCCTGGGAGTGCTGGCAGAGAACAAGTTAACCATGGCACAGCAATGTGCCCTTGGGGCCAAAAAGGCCAATGGGATCTTGGGGTGTATCAGGAGGAGTGTGTCCAGCAGATCAAGGGAGGTTCTCCTCCCCCTCTACTCTGCCGAGACCTGATCCTGAATAATGACTTCAGTTTGGGGCTCCCCAGTTTCAGAGGGACAGGGATCTGCTGGAGAGGGTCCAGCAGAGGGCTACGAGGATGATGAGGAGAGGCTGAGGGAGCTGGGGCTGTTTAGTCTGCAGAAGAAAAGACTGAGAGGGGATTTAATAAATGTTTATAAACACCTGAGGGCTGGTCAGGAATGAGGGGACAGGCTCTGCTCACTGCTCCCTGGCATAGGACAAGGAGCAATGGGTGTAAGTTGCAGCAAAAGAGTTCCATGGCAACATGAGGGGGAACTTCTTTACTGTAAGGGTCCCAGAGCACTGGAACAGGCTCCCCAGAGAAGCTGTGGAGTCTCCTTCCTTGGAGACTTTCAAGGCCTGTCTGGATGTGTTCCTCTGTGCTAGATTGTGTGGTCCTGCTCTGGCAGGGGGGTTGGACTGGATGATCTCCTTGGGTCCCTTCCAAGCCCCAATATCCTGTGAAATATATTCACAGAGCACAGCTAGCTTTTTTTAAGATGCCCAATGCTGTGAACTTTGAGAATATCTCTGCACATAAAAATATTTTCCAGACACTGTATGAGAGTCTTTGGTTTTCCCTTAGATCTGATAGGAGAAGAGTGGACAGAGCTTCACAGTGCTGTTAGGGGTGAGCCAGGAACTTAACATTGCTTCTGGTCTGCCCTTTCCCTACGCACTTTCTTCACAGGATCCTGTGCTAGTTTGAGCCCAGCTGGGATGTTTTGGTGATAAGAACTAGATATTAGGCTGAGAAATGAAAACAATGGTGAGGTCTACTTCGCTCAGGCACTTTGCTTGGGCACTTCGTGCTGGGCTGTTCTCTTCTGCTTTGCCTGCTGGGGAGAGCTGCGCCTGCTGGCTGAACTCCATCTTGCTTTCTAACCTCACCCTCCATTTGCTTTGGCTGATTTCACCTTTGCTTCTTAATCCTCTTGGCCGAACCTCCATTCTTCCTTGGGACTGGGGTAAGGTTGAGAGGGGTAGGGGGAAGGTGAGGGGTGGTTGAGAGCCCCTCCTGGGGACTCAGGTTTCTGGGAGGGGAGTTGTGTTACCTTTTTACCTTGTATATTTCTGCATATACTGTAAATATCTGCTTGTAAATTGTGCCAGCTGTAAATATAAGCTTCATTCAAATTTCCAGAGCCAGCTGAGTCTAATCTGGGTGATTTCTAAAGTGTGGGGGGCGGGGAGACCCAAACCATCACAGATCCTCATGGGTGGGGTGTATTACACCACCAGCAGCTGCTTTTCTCCACCCTGACTTTTAGACCTCTTTAGAAACTCTTAACACACAGTGCCTCATATAGCAGCTCTTGCCTAGGGTTATATCTTCATTTCCTGGCAAAGCACACACACATCAATGGGCTGCTTTTATGGTGTAGGTTTTTCTATTGGGCTGCCTTTTTTTCCCCCTCTACTCAAAGAGCCTCAATTTCTATTCCAAGGCAAAATCGTGCTTCAAATACAGAGCAACATATGGTCTTTCTTCACCTACCAATCAACAGACTAGAAGACACCAGCCTGGTACTTATATATCTGCTAGGCAATACTCTTGAACTGTCTTCATTTTCAGCATCCAATCTGTCCCTAGTAGACAGAGCAAGAAAAGAAAGCAACACAAACAACAGAAAGGAGCCAGGATACAACAAACTAAAGGTCTAGTTTTAAAAAATAGTCATTTCAGTGGCTAGAAATAGGAAGCAGCAAATGTATTGCTTGTCTTTAACACTTCATCCACAGACACTCTGCACCCATGTCCCTAGAGAGTTCACACAGTACGAAACAGCTACGTCAGCTACGCACCCGTGTGACAGAATCCCAAGGGTCCACCTTCAACTCTAACAACTCCTGGCCATTTGACACCAACAGAGCCAAAATGACAATGAGAAGCAGCACGTTTGGCCCACAGCAATCTGGTGCTGAGAGGCACAACCAAAAAAACCAGTTCCAAAGGCAACATGTGGCACTGCAGGGCAGAGATCCTGGAGCAAAGGGGCTGCCAGCCAAGTAAGTGTTGCTTCATAGGGATAGACAAACAGCAGCCATTCTCAGAATAAGCCTTGTCCAGGAACTCCAAAAATAAGTTACTGTTTCTCATAGAGTCTTTTAGTCACATATATCTAATGTAATTAAAAGTGAAAGGTAGATGAGGAGAATTAAGTTCCCCTCAATTTGAACAGGAACTCATATCTTAAAATGCACCAGAGGCAGAGAGTAATCTCCCAGAAAAGTTTTTCCTGTCATGTCTTACTGTTTAATTATGTATTACCATTCCAAGTGATCATGACAGATTTTAAGTGAGTTTGTCTTTTTTTCCATAATTAATCATAGCCAAGACTCATCTGTTCTCCAAGCCTGGTGATGACAGCGCCGTTTTCACCACTGCACGGCAATCATCCCACAGCATTCCTTCCTCAGAGCTACTGCAAGGAGGACAGCTCACCTATCTGCACAAGATGTCTTTCAAAGATATAAATCAGCTCCATTACTTTGTACTACAGGGAAGTGAAAAAAGAGGAAACTGCTTTTCCATAGCAAGTAATCACACAGGCACAGCACAGGCTGCTCATGCTAACTAAATGCTGTTTATAAATACATAAAGCAAACACAACCATCCAGGAACAAGTATCCTATCCTTCAAATGCCAGACAGAGCTGCTAGCATCTATGCCCAGTGCAAGAGGAAAAGAAGCAAAAAGACACTTGGCTCCTCTACAAATGAAAGGGAGCCTCCTTTATAATTACCACAGCCAAAAGTTATTTTAAAGGCAGTTTGGGTCACCATCATATTCTATTCTAAGTACAGAAGATGTGCCTTCAAAAATAACTTCTAGCTACAAGCAGATCTGTATCATAGAGTCACAAAATCAATCAGGGCTGGAAGGGAACACGAGGATCACAGAATCATACAATCAGTCAGGGTTGGAAGGGACCACAAGGATCATCTAGTTCCAACCCCCCTGCCATGGCCAGGGACACCCNCATATAGTTAGAAGCACTCTTACTAGTACCACTCTTCGTATAGGCCTGACTTCTGAAAGATTCTAGCATGCCAAATGATCAGTTTCTTCCAAGTTATAACAAAGCAGAAGATTTAGCCATGTACCTTAACTGGTTTTAAATTGTGTGATGGTTTGGGTGTTACCTGCCCCACACACACTTAGGAAAAAAAAAAAAAAAAAAATCACCCAGACTGGAATCAGCTGAGCTGGAAACCAAGGATTGAAGCTTTATATTTACAGCTTAGCAACATATACAAGCAGATATTTACAATCTATACAGCTAAAGACAGAAATAGACAAGTTAAAAATGTAGTGCAGAAACACAACAGCCCTCCCAGAAACCAGAGTCCCCAGGAGGGGCTCCCAAACACCCTTCCACCTCCTTTCTACCTTATCACGGATCTTGCCTTATGTTCAAGTTGAGTTTGGCAAATTGGCCACGGGGGTTAGGAAGCAGATGGATTAGTTACAGACAGCAGGTTAGAGAGAGAAGAGAGGCAGCCAGAGCCAGAGAGCAACTCTCTTATCTAAGTTTCTGTTCTTATCTTTGTACATCTTTATGCATCTCAGCAAGCCTGTGAGTGCAGCAGACACAACCACTGTTTCCTTTTCACAGGTTATCACCTAATTCCTCTCACTAAAATATCCCAGCGAGGCTCCAACTAGCACAAAAAGCCACAATATTCTGAAAGCTTGGTGATCTGTTCCTCAGAAAAAGATAGACAGTTGGCCATGACACCACAGAGAGAAAATGATCCTTATACAGGACCCGATTCATAAAGTCAACTGTTTTCATTCTTCTTATTTAAAAATAGATAGGATTAATAGGTGCTAAAAATATCATGCCATGTCACTTGGAGATTTTTCACCCACTCAAAGTAGGGCTTGTAGTTCAACTTTTAAGAATGAAACATTAAATGGAAATTTGCATGCTGTCATCCAAGTGTTAGATACTTCCCATAACAAATGTGATGAACAGGTGAGCATCGAAAAAAAACAGTAACAGCCCATTCTTATGACAAAGTGGAGATCCTTAACCTTGTCTGGTTCTGCTCTCTGTAGTCTCAAAACCCTGAAGCAGCCCAAATATTAGTAAGTTACAAGGTAACACTTAGAGTATGCCTCACTTGCACTGTGAGCATCCCACGTTGGAGAACTCTCCACAGGAGAAAACAACTCTGTTGTCTAAGTATCAAAATTAACCTTTGCTTTCCCAGATAACTAGGAAAAATGGAAGTACAGCTTGCAATATTTTTTCCTGGTCTTGACAACTAACCTTTCATTTGCTGCCACACATACTTCAGGAAACTTCAGCCCTTTCATTAGGAAGTTCCTCCCACAGGTTTACTCGGTAGGGAACGGTTCAGGGCTGAGCCATAGAGCAGAGCAATTAACTTGAAATTGCATATCCAGATCCAAAACAGTGTATTATTTAGAAAAGATAATGATTTCAGATCTATCTTCTGTCACTATTTTTAATTCAATGCACAAGACTTTTAGCCTTGTATTAGAATAGACATCATTTTCTCGTTATAAGAGAAGACAACAGTTAAAAGCAGTTGTAAAAGGAGATTTACAATTGTCAGTCCTAACCAAAACAACAGAACTCGCTGTACAATTTGCTTATCCAAGGAAAATCTGAAATGCAGTTGTGCTTCCTCAGATATCCTATAAAACTGCAGGTTATAGGATACATGCTTTATAATCTTTACGCTTGCATAAAGATCATAGTACCAGTCAGTCACGGTTCGAAGGGACCACAAAGATCAGCCAGTTCCAACCCCCCTGCCATGCCCAGGGACACCCTACCCTAGATCAGGCTGCCCACAGCCTCAGCCAGCAATGGGGCCTCAGCCACCTCCCTGGGCAACCCAGTTCAGCCTCTCACCACTCTCATGCTCAACAACTTCCTCCTCATGTCCAGTCTGAATCTCCCCACCTCCAGCTTTGCTCCACTCCCCATAGTCTTGTCATTCCCTAACAGCCTAAAAAGTCCCTCCCCAGCTTTTTTGTAGGCCCTCTTCAGATGCTTGAAGGCCACAAGAAGGTCACTTTTCAGCCTCTTCTTCTGCAGACGGAACAGCCTCAATTCTTTCAGTCTGTCCTCATAGGAGAGGTGCCCCAGCCCTCTGAGCATCCTCGTGGCCCTTCTCCAGCATGTCTGCAAGCCATCCCTGAACTCAGAGCCCTTACACTTACTGACTATACATGTAATCAAATAAAGTTATGTCCAGAGGATTCCAAGCAACAGCAGAAAATGTAAACCAGCACTCCAGAATCTGAGATAAAAAACCACAAGCACTTCTGTTTCATCAACCACGCTTTCAAAAGTCAAGAGGAAGACTGGCCTCCAGCAAAGGTGTCACTCCTCAGGAAGAAGAAATCTGAGAGACAAATTAGTCAAACTCCAACAGGATCCAGATCCTAACCAGCATCTTGCATAGTCTGACATATCAAATCGCCGCCAACCAAGGAGCTACAGTTTTAATTGTATGGAACACATTAAAACCACATTTTGGGTTCAGATAGCAAAGGAAACCTTTTGACAATAGAAGTATTTTGAATTTAGGAGAGAAAAAGAGAGGCTTTGAGGTTAGGGAAGTAAGCACCCAGTCTCTGGGTATCAGAAATTGCTCGCAGGGTTTAAATAACTCACTCCTTCACCTACAAAGCCTCCATTCTCCCTCTGCTAAAATCAGGGAACTCGCTTACCCATCCCAGCATCCGTCAGCACCTTGGAAAACTCAAACATAAAATAAACAAAAGCAGCCCACATATTTTTCCAATAATATTCAGATCTGCTATGTGAATTCTTTACCAGAGGAAATGCCTGAGCAAGTAGCCTTAGACAACCGGTTTACATTAAGGAGGAAGCACATAAATTCACTGCACGAGTACTACCAGGGATGCACTTTTAGGAGGTACAGTATTGCAGCTACAGTTGCCATTTTAAGCATCTGAGAACAAACACAAAAGCTGCCAACACGAGGTTGCATAAGAGCACTATAAGCACACAGTTATTTACAAAAGCAGAGGTAATTATAATACAGAAGGTGGGTCCCAAACAGACTTGCCTAACACACACACAAAACCAAACAGAGATCTATACTTACTATTACTTACTTGTAGGACAGATACAAGAGTAGCCTCAGCTACTCACTGTACTACCAATATATTGCCCCAAAAGAGCTGGAAAAACATGCTTCTTTAAAATCCCAGTTGAGCTCAGAAGCTATGCATAAAGAAGAAAAAAAAAAACCAGGAAAACACTGTCTCAACAGCTTACCTGATCTGGACTTAATGATGTCACTGAATTCATTGTGTCCTCCTCCAGGGCCTTCCTCCTGGTCAGAGACCCAGGCCATGCTCACGGGCTGCGGGTACACCACGGATGCAGCCTAAATCTGTCCGGAGAGGGTTCCCATGGAGAGCCCCAAGTCAGCACCAGCACCTGCAGCACAGGACCACTATCAGGGAGGCACGGTAACTCCACGAGCTGCACATGATTCCACAAGGAAAAGGCAGGCCGGGACAGTCTTGCCAACCATACCCACGCGTGACAGGGCGGACGACCAGCCCCTCACTGGGACCCTGCCGAGGGACGTCTTAGGGGATTTAACAAGTTCGGTGGCACAGAAGGGTGCTGCTGGACACTTTAATTCGCTGCAGCCATCCTGGGACGAGAAGGTGCCTCGTGCCCACACGGGCACCCCGGAGGGGCAGGACACAGCCCCTGTAGCGGTACCGTCACCACCCGTCACCCAGCTGGCACCAAAAGGGGCACCGCAGCTTGAAGGGGAGGTGACAAAGCCAAGGAACCCCGCTCCTGCCGGACTGAGGCACGCTCCAGCTAGGAACTGCCTAAGGGCAGGCGTGCTCCTCCGGCCGACCGGAGGTCGTGAGAGCCACGTGTGGGAGAAGCCACGAAGCCACTCTCCCGGGCAGGGGGAGCGCAGTTCCGCGGGACGGGTCCCTCACACGGCCCCGGGCAGCTCCACGCCCCGTGGAGCCACCGCCTTCCCCGCTCCCCCGGCGGAGATCTCCACCCGCCGGGCGACCGGGCGTGCCAGCAATTCCTGCCCGCGGGGTGTGCGGCGGCAGCGGTGCCGTCGGCCCTCGAGCACCCCCGCGGCGGGGCCGCCCCTCACCTCAGCTCTCCGTAGGTGTCCCGTCCAGTCCCGCCCGCAGGTGCCCTCAGCCGCAGCTGTTACGCCCTCGCGCCCCCCTCTTTACCGGCTTAGAGTCGGCGAAGAAAACTTTTCCTCCCCGTGCCCCTGCCGGAGCCGCGGCACGCGCCGCCCGCCCGAGGGGCAGCTCCGCTCCCAGAGGCGCGCCCACCGACAACAACCCGCCGCCGCCGCCACTCACCCTTCGGCCACGGCGGCGGGAGGCGGTCCCGTTTCCCCAGGGCCAGGCCCGGCTCCTCCCCGCGCCCCGTCCCGCGGTGGCGGCGATCGCCGCTGCGCAGGCAGAGCAACAACTTTCTGTACGAGTCGTCCCCGGCCGCCTCCTGCAGCCCTACCCTGAGGCGGCCCCACGCTCAGCCCCGGCGCCTCCTTTGTTAGCCGCCCCAGCTCCGCGGTCGCGGGAGACTCGCCCCGGCCGCGCGGCCCCTTCTGCGAGCGGGCGGGAGGGGCGGGGCGGCGCGCGNGCGAGCATGACGAAATCGAAGGGGCGTTTAGGACATGTCCACACTTAAGCGCAGGAAATAGCTCTCCGGAAAGTCTCCTGGTTTGGCCTGGTCTGCGAGCCAGGCAATCACCTGGCAGCTGGAAGTCCCGGGTGGGTTTTAGCCAGGCAAGAAAGGCACGAAATAAAGAATCGGTAGAAGTGTGCTGTGCTGAACGCTGGGTGTCTGCGGTCATTTTTTATGTGTATTAGTAAAATATTTAGCTGATGCTAATTAGTTTATTGCCACACTTGCAATCTGGGAATGAACATACTCCTATTTGACCAGGCAAGTAATCTTTACTCACCTGTACTGTAGGGCTGCTGAACACATGGCCTTTATTTATCTTGGCAAGTGTTCACTCCGGTTTCCAGGATATCAAAAAGACACTGTAGATGAATAATTCCTCAGTGCCACCTGCAAGGCCTCAGCCACCCAGCCCCAAATGTTTTCAAGGTTAGATGTGTTCCCAATACTGAGTATCTCACAGGCTCACAGGACGTTAGGGATTAGAAGGGATCCAAGGAGATCGAGTCCAAACCCCCTGAGAGAGCAGGACAATACTATCTTACACAGATCACAGAGGAACACATCCAGACAGGCCCTGAAAGTCTCCAAGGAAGGAGACTCCACAGCCTCTCTGGGGAGCCTGTGCCAGTGCTCTGGGACCCTTACAGTGAAGAATTTCCTCCTCGTGTTGAGGCAGAACCTCTTTTGCTGCAACTTAACCCCATTGCTGCTTGTCCTATGCCAGGGAGCAGTGAGCAGAGCCTGTCCTCCCTCTCCTGCCCAGCCTTCAGATACTTAGAAACATTTATCAAATCCCCTCTCAATCTTCTCCAGGCTAAACAGCCCCAGCTCCCTCAACCTCTGCTCATAGGCAGCCCTCCAGTCTCCTCATCATCCTCGTAGCCCTCTGCTGGACCCTCTCCAGCATATCTCTGTCTCTCTGAAACTGGGGAGCCCAAAACTGAAGGCATTTTTCAAGATGAGGTCTCAGCAGGGCAGAGTAGAAGGGAAGGAGAACCTCCCTTGATCTGCTGGACACATTCCTCTTAATACATCCCAAGATCCCATTAACCTTCATGGCCCCAAGGGCACATTGTTGTGCCATGGTTAACTTGTTCTCCACCAGGACCTCCAGGTCCCTCTCCACAGGACTGCTTTCCAGCAGATCACCTCTCAGCCTGTATGTGTATTTTAGCCTAAGGTGACTTCAGTGGTCTGTGATACTTGCCCATAGTCTACCATTTCTCTCAAAGGAAAAAAAAAAAGTATATATAAAAATAAGGAAAAGAAAGCTACTTGCACATTATTATCATAATTCTAACTGAATGTAACATTTTTCCCTCAACCTTTGATCTGTACAGTACATTGCTGTCTATAACTACCTGAAGAGAGGCTGTAGCCAGGTGGGGTTGGTCTCTTCTGCCAGGCAACCGGCAACGGAACAAGGGGACACAGTCTCAAGTTGTGCCAGGGGAGGTCTAGGCTGGATGTTAGGAGGAAGTTGTTGGCAGAGAGGAATGGGCTGCCCAGGGAGGTGGTGGAGTCACTGTCCCTGGAGGTGTTCAAGAGAAGACTGGGTGGGGCACTTAGTGCCATGGTCTAGTTGACTGCATAGGTCTGTGTTATAGGTTGGACTGGATGATCTTGGAGGTCTCTTCCAACCTGGTTGATTATATCATTCTATGATTCTGTGTAACTGGGACTGGAACATACTGTTCTGCCTTCCAAGATGAAGGGCATCCCAGAGAGGGTGATACATTTTTGCACTTTGAAGAAGCCCCAAATATGAAGATGCCTACTTTTGATGAGTCATTGCAAATCAGTTACATCGTCCTTGATCTGCTCACCTTAAACCACTGCATGATGTCAAAAATGGTTATTTACTCTTAAAAGCGATACAGTGTCCAAAGTGCTGTGATAAGTTATGAATCTGTTGAAAACTGCAAATCTTGGATGGCAAACACTACAAACCCACTGATAATGACACCTGCCAGTGTGTAACTCTAAGGCAGCGCTAAGCAGCAGCCTGTTTATGTTTCGTTGATCAAACAGTATGTGCTGTTTTGAGACTAATTGGAATATTTTACTGAGAGAAATTAAATCCTTAGCTGTGAGAAGAAAGAAAAAGAAACCAACATGTACCCTATCACACCCATTCTTCTGCTGAGAAACACAACTAGTCAAAATATTGACGAGACACTCCTCACACACTGCTCAGCTCTCACTTCTGGCTGTGCCTTCTTTCTGGCGGTCTGGTCTCTGTGGCCACCTCTATCTTAACTCTCTAATCCACCTAACCCCTTTCTTCTCTAACCTCCTTGTCATCTTTTTTGCCATCTCACCTCAGATCTCCAGATTTATCATGTGAGATGCATGTGGTTTGATCTGGTTATTTCTGAAGGGAGGGAAAGAGGGAGGGGGAAGGAGGGATTGGGTCAGAAGTCCTCCTGGGGACTCTGTTTCTGGGAGGGTTGCTGTGTTTCTGTATTACTTTTAACCTGTATATGACTGTATATATTGTAAATATTTGCTTGTATATTGTGCTAAGCTCTAAATACAAAGCTTCATTTCTTAATTTCCAGTTGAGTGTGCTAGTTTGAAGCTAGCTGGAATATTTTGGTGAGAAGAATTACATTATAGGCTGTGAAAAGGAAACAAAGGTGATGTCTACTTCACTCATAGGCTTGCTGAGATGTATAGAAACAAGAACATAAATATAGGTAACAGTGTTGCTCTCTGGCTCTTGCTGCTTGCACTTCTCTCTCTAACCTGCTGTCTGTGTAACTAATCTATCTGCTTCCTGTTCAATTCTCCAAACTGATCTTGAATGTAAGGCAAAGTCTGGGATAAGGTAGAGGGGTGGAAAGGAGGTGGAAGGGTGGTTGGGAGCTCCTCCTGGGGACTCTGGTTTCTGGGAAGGCTGTTGTGTTTCTGTATTACCTTTTTAACTTGTCTGTTTCTGTCTCTAGCTGCATAGATTGTAAATATCTGCTTGGATATTGTGCTAAGCTGTAAATATAAATCTTCATTCTAATTTCCAGCTCAGATGAGTCTAGTCTGGGTGATTTTCCTAAGTTTGGGGAGGTGGGTAACACCCAAACCATCACACTGAGTCTAGTCTGGGTGATTTCATGGTGGGGGGAGGAGGGTGCAGCTAACACCCAAACCATCACACTGTACAACCCACATAATGTTTGCAGCCGAAAGACAACTGTTTCATGCCTTCTACCTTGCTGCTCTTGACCAAACAGGTGACTTCTCTGCCCCATTCACTGTGTGCTGGATTTTAAAAAAATATAAATAAAACTCCAACTCTAGAAACACAGATGAGGGTTACAGGTCCTCCACAAACAGGACAAGGAGATGCAATGATCTGTATAAGCCAGTGCACACTCAAGAGTCAGCACAGGTGAAAAGTGAGACTTCTCACTGCTGAGTATCTAGCAACAGTTCAGGGCATGAGGATTCCAAAGCACTGCATTGTCTTGCCTAATGCAAGGAATACTAGGTGGAAGAAGCAACAGAACAAGGGGACACAAGCTCAAGTTTTGCCAGGGGACATATAGGCTGGATGTTAAGAGGAAGTTCTTATATCTTATAAGATATATATATATATACCTTTCACCCATGTCAGCTTTTGTTTGCTGGGCTGGATAGAAGAGGAAACCAGGAAATGTACCCCAATTTGTCCCCATGATGGATCAAAGTCATTGCTGTCTACAACTACCTGAAGGGAGGCTGTAGCCAGGTGGGGTTGGGCTCTTCTGCCAGGCAAGGAGCAACAGAAGAAGGGGACAGAGTCTCAAGTTGTGCCAGGGGAGGTCTAGGCTGGACGTTAGGAGGAAGTTGTTGGCAGAGAGAGTGATTGGCATTGGAATGGGCTGCCCAGGGAGGTGCTAGAGTCACCATCCCTGGAGGTGTTCAAGCAAAGCCTGGATGAGGCACTTAGTGCCATGGTCTAGTTGATTGTCTAGGACTGAGTGATAGGTTGGACTGGATGAGCTTGGAGGTCACTTCCCACCTGGTTGATTCTATGATTCCATGAAAGGTCTTTCTTTCGTAGGCTGCACTGAGGGGGTTAGTCATTTCACAGAGGCTACCCAAGGCTGTTATCTGGCAGCAATAACTTTGGTTCCAAAAAGCTGCAGTCAAGCTTGCTAAGGGGGAGCACAGAACTGCTATATATCCCATCTCCAATCTCCACATGTGAACTCAGGATCCTCATTTTTATAATCTTGTTCTGAAAGCCCTTACAAATTATTTCTTAAGAAGAAACATATTTCAGTTTAACTCAGTAGCATTTCCTTTCTTCTCTTTTTTTTTCCTTTTGTTTTCTGTTTTAGACAGAAGTAGTATCATTATCATCTTTGAACTGCAAAGCATCACCAGAAGAGTAATACAATAACAAGACTGCACACTACCTCAGGGAAGCTGAGGTGTGCTTCAAACATACCTCTCTCCAGTGCCATCTTCACTCAGCTGCTGATCAAAGCTTAGATTTTCCAAGCTAGTTATTTATGCAGTAGGCTTCTCAGTGCAAGGGCTACAATTTTTATATCTGCATCTTTAGACACAAGTCCATCAGGGAAAAAAAAGCCCCCTCCAAAAACCTAATATTTAGTCTTCTGTATGTGTGTATGGTTTAAGTCTCTCTAATCTTGTATTGCTGTGATTGGCAGATTAGGAAATTATGAGTAGCACAGTTTTAAAGGTAAATAATGAAGCTTCCACCTGGCTGTGTTTTTGAAACCTACATAATCTACAATTATCTTGGTTGCTTCAGACTATTAATATCATGTGGCACAGTTTACCTTCCCATATGATGTAGAATGAATTGCAAAAAGAAGAACAAAAAGTCCACAAAGCCCTTAGACAACATTAAGGAAGGAAAGACAAAAGGAATACATAAAAAGACACAGTGAAGAAATAAGTTGAGATATGAAACCCTTGAACTTTGGACCCAAGCAGTCAAATACTTCATTCCTTACTTCATAAAAACAATGCTGTTGTGAGACCCTGAGCTTGTCTTACCTGGTGTCCTTGTCCTCTCTTTGTTCCTAGCATTTCTATTTTTAGAATACACCAGTAGATAGGCTTACAATATAACTAAGAATTTAATGTATCTCATTACTTTGAGATTGACTGCTATAATAATGCATGTGCCCATTCATCAATGTTTTGTCATCATTTCAGAACACCATTCCATATTCAGCAAGACAGGAGACACTGAATGGATTGCTTTGTAAGTAGAGTATCTTTATTGTCCCTTTCTGAAGAGCCCATCATGTTGCCACTCTCAGTTAACAGATCAGGCAGACTGTTACGCAGCAGACTTTGTTTCTACTATAGAACTTGCATCTGAATTGAAGTAAGGGCCCCTTCATGCTTCACTGCTGACAATATATTTCACTAGCCAGATAGTACAAGTCATAGAATCATACAATCAGTCAGGGTTGGAAGGGACCACAAAGATCAGCCAGTTCCAACCCCCCTGCCATGGGCAGGGACACCCTACCCTAGAGCAGGCTGCCCACAGCCTCATCCAGACTGGCCTTAAACACCTCCAGCAATGGGGCCTCAACCACCTCCCTGGGCAACCCAGTCCAGGCTCTCACCACTTTTATGCTGAACGACTTCCTCCTCACATCCAGTCTGAATCTCCCCACCTCCAGCTTTGCTCCATTCCCCCTAGTCCTGTCACGCCCTGAGAGCCTAAAAAGTCCCTCCCCAGCTTTTTTTCTAGGCCCCCTTCAGATACTGGAAGGCCACAAGAAGGTCACCTGGGAGCCTCCTCTTCTCCAGACTGAACAGCCCCAACTCTTGTTATTTTCATTATCTCTAAGCTGAGGAGAAAAGAATAGGTAAGAAGACACATTAAATAATCATTCTCTCTGCATGTTCCTCCTGTGAGGGAAATGACCAAGTTTTTCTAAAAGCTTGGGCTGGTTTCATCTATAAGTCCTTTGGCAGTACCTTTGAAATACTTCAGCATGCCAGGCAGACATAGTTAGCTCGTTCCCTCTCTTTTGCTATAATCTAAGTGCTTCAGAATTATGGTCAAGTAATTATCTGATACTAAAATTCAAATTCAGCCTTAGCACTGGTATGAAAAGTGGAGAAGCAATTTCTACCCTCAACTCCTTAGGTGGGGAATCTGATTTTTAAGATTGCTGATTTGTATTACAAGCTCAGCTGCTTTTGTGTGTTAGCACCTTCCGAGCATCTCCAAGAATTACAGCCCTGTTGTGGTAGGCACAGTAACATGGGATGAGACTGAACAAGGCCAAGGGCAGGGTTCTACACTTTGGCTACAACAACCCCAAGCAGCACTACAGGCTGGGGACAGAGTGGCTGAGAGCAGCCAGGCAGAGAGGGACCCGGGGGTGCTGGTAGATAGTAGCTGAAGATGAGCCAGCAGTGTGCCCAGGTGGGCAGGAGAGCCAATGGCATCCTGGCCTGGATCAGGAACAGTGTGGCCAGAAGAACAAGGGAGGTTATTCTTCACATGTACTTAGCACTGGTCAGGTCACAGCTTGAGTACTGTGTCCAGTTCTGGGCTCCTCAATTCAAGAGAGATGTTGAGATACTGGAATGTGTCCAGAGAAGGGCAACAAAGCTGGTGAGGGGCCTGGAGCACAGCCCTGTGAGGAGAGGCTGAGGGAGCTGGGGGTGTGCAGCCTGCAGAAGAGGAGGCTCAGGGCAGACCTCATTGCTGTCTACAACTCCCTGAAGGGAGGCTGTAGCCAGGTGGGGTTTGTCTCTTCTGCCAGGCAAGGAGCAACAGAAGAAGGGGACAGAGTCTCAAGTTGTGCCAGGGGAGGTCTATGCTGGATGTTAGGAGGAAGTTTTTGCCAGAGAAAGTGATTGGCATTGGAATGGGCTGCCCAGGGAGGTGGTGGAGTCGCCATCCCTGGAGGTGTTGAAGGAAAGCCTGGATGAGGCACTTAGTGCCATGGTCTGGTTGATTGGACAGGGCTGGGTGCTAGGTTGGACTGGATGAGCTTGGAGATCTCTTCCAATCTGGTTGATTCTGTGATTCTATGATATCTTAAGAAAATCAAGACTGTTTTGGTACAGAATTAACCATACATCAGAGGCCATCAGAAAACAAGGGGGATGGGCTGAAACAGACAGCATGATAAATGTATGAGCCCAGTGATCAAGATGCCCATAGCCTGCACTGCTGTCAGATCCATGTGACTGTCTCTGCATCACTGTTCTCTCTCTGTACTTCTTTTTCTGCTTAACCTTAGCATACTTCCATTTCTGTTAGTTGGGACCTGTATCTTCAGGAGATTCTCCTCTTTTTATCTCATTAGATTCAATATATCTATCAATTTGATCAGAGTAAAGGGAATACTGCCTGCAGAAAATAGATTGGAACCTTGTCTTCTAAGCTTCAGCATCTTTTTTTACAGTTTCAATTACAAACCCCAGAAAACTGCACTGTATTAATAGAAATGCTGACATCCCTTTAGCTGTAGTGACATTAATTGAAGCTACCCTAATTTATCATCATTCTGAAGAATATAACCTCTAAAAGTACATTAAAATAAGAGTACATTAATGAACAATTATACTAATCAATTTAGCCTCCCAACATAACTCTTTTAACTGCATCAGGGGATTGGGGGAAAAAAAGAAAACCATGAACCACAAAATGGCTTGTGCAAGACAGGAACTTTTGGCCAACGTTGTGAGGCAATCCTCTGCAAGGGCAGGCATGAGTTGTCAGTCAAAGTTACTCCTAACACATGTTGATTTCTGTTTTTTTATCTAGTCTTTCTGTTTCTTTCACTCATGGCTATTTTTTTCAGTGCTGTTCCATTCTCACTGAATGGCCTATGCTGTATAACAGCATAGGGTTTATTTGCTACACATATAAATACAAGAATCACAGAATGGTCTGGGTTAGGACCTCCAAAGGTCATTTAGTCCAAGCCCCTCTGCAGTAAGCAGGGGCATCCTCAACTAGATCAGATTGCCCAGAGCCCTGTCGAGCCTTACCTTGAGTATCTCCAGGGATGGGGCCCCAACCACCTCCCTGGGCAACCCATTTCAGTGTTCCACTATCCTCATGGTAAAGACACTGTTACTAACATCCAATCTAAATCTACTCTTCTCTAGTTTGAAGCCATTGCCCCTTGCCCTATCACCACAGGCCTTTGTAAACAGTCTCTCTCCATCCTTCTTGTAGGCTCCTTCAGGTACTGGAAGGTTGCTACTCGGTCTCCTCGGAGCCTCTTCTTTTCCAGGCTGAACAACCCCAGCTCCCTCAGCCTATCTTCTATGAAGTTCTCTAATTAGAAGCAGAATTTAAGGTTCTATCTACAAGACTGCACAAAAACTCTCTCTCCTGGCAAACACCATTAACATTTTACCACCTTTACTGGCATAATGGCACCTCCTAGACAACAGAAGCACCAGAAAAAAAAACCCTGTGCCACAGATGGTGTGTTTCATTTTCCTACCTACTAAACACTACCCAACTATTCAGACTCTCCCATAGAGTAGACTTGGCAGCCTGTGACTTTTGCCTTCCTAAATCACACAACAACATAGGTGGTTACAAGGACTAAGACAGCAGCTAGGCTTGAAATGCTTCAGCATTGACCCCTCCACGTGCAAGACATCTGCAGTTCAGAGTCTGCATAGCCTGAGCAAACCTTTACACTTTTGTCTTCCACACGTGGGCAGCCCATGGCCAGAAGGCTTGACTGAGTTTGGACATATCTGCCAAGCAAGTGTGCACTCAGACTCTCCACAAAGTCCCACTCTTAACTAACTCTATTTGGCCTTACAAGACTACCATTAGCCTCCTATTCCCAAACCATGCAGAGTTTTGTCAATGTGCTGAAAGCCTAAGTAACTTTTAATAACTACCACTAAGTGAGTTTCTCTTGCCTTGGGATGACAAAGCTTTTAACTAAAATGGTGATAACATTAGCCCTGGACATTATACATTTTTAATTCTGAGCAAATTAATAGCCTTTTTTTAGTCAACAGAATACACTGCACAAAGTTTTACACCCACCAAAGAGTGTAGTTATGAGCTTGTTTTGCAATGTCTGGTTTTCTCTGGCTATACCTGTAACACAGAAGGAGATGCTCTGCAGGCTGTGGCATCTGACAAACCCTATTTGTAGCTCTCCACTCTGCCTAGGTAATCTCATTCTGCCCTGCCTCACATTTTCCTATTTTACAAAACTTCAGACTGAATGAGGACACTTACCACAAGACACAGACAAAGCTGTTTCAGCTATGGTTTTAAATCATCTTGATTGAAGCCTCTCAGCCCCTTCCTGAGTTTCTCTTGCAGCAGGCACCAGCAGGGCTGCACCCAGCCAGGCAAAGGGCAGAGATCAGCTGCTTCTCCCAGCCACCTCACTCCCTGTGCTGGCAGCTGGCAGTTGGCTGGCAATGTGCTGGGGTGCCTCTGTCGAACTTTCCCCTGCATGAGAGGGAAATCTCAGTGGCTTTGTTAGGGCAGCTATCAGTTTGCTTTGCACAGCCAGGGCCAAGACTGAGGTCTGAATCTAAGGAGCGTTGTGGGTTTCTCAGAGGAATGTGTACTCTGATCTCCTTTTTTCAGTCCCTGGAAGGAGCACAGTCTCACAGTATCATCAGGGTTGGAAGAGACCTCACAGATCATCAAGTCCAACCCTTTACCACAGAGCTCAAGGCTAGACCATAGCACCAAGTGCCACGTCCAATCCTGCCTTGAACAGCTCCAGGGACGGCGACTCCACCACCTCCCTGGGCAGCCCATTCCAGCAGCCAATGAATCTTAGCACACTGCTAAGATTCCCAGAAGTGATGGGAAGCCATGACACCCAGCACACTAAGCAGCACCGACAGGGGTAAGCTTCACACCTCAGACAGGTAAGACTGCAAACAATGTCCTTGCTTATCCCATGGGAAAGCCGTGGCAGCTGCCTGACTGCCACAGGCCTGAAGTGCTCAGTTCAAGGTAAGTATTTGGCTCAAAGTGCACAGAATTTTCTGAAAAGTTTGCCTGTTGCTTAAATGATTTTGCAGCTGGTTAAAGAACTGCTGTGATAGAAGCTCTGTGGGCAGTAATTATTGCTCCATTTTCTTCTATTAGGCAGTCCTGAACTGAGCCATGAAAATTGCTTTAAAATCGCAACAGACAAAGAGGAGACTTCTGGACATAATTTATTTTGGGATGTTCCAAACCAAGCTATCTTCCAAACCAAAGAAGTAGTCTAGCCCTGCCAAGTCCTTAATCACTGAAATGAAGAAAGAGACCGCAAAACTGAATGAAAGGATGATTGAAACCATTTTACTACTCTGAAAAAGCCTTTTATGGAGTTACTGTCAGAAGAAAATGAGGGAGCAACAAAACCCTTTAATGCATCACTGATGTATCTAACTAGAGGTGACTTGCAAACACCAAGCATTTGAGAAGAGAGCAGTGCTGGAGCTTGTCATTGCCGGGAAAGAACTCATAGATGGACTTTGCACTTTGGAAAACAAAGCCTTACTAGCATTTCCAGAGACATTTCCAACCATGTGAGCACCATACTATGCTATTATAACATAAATGTAACATCATAGCTGAGTAATGAGCTTCAAGGTCTTACAGATTCATCTGAAAACCAGTTACCATGTACAGGACAACAGTATTATCTATAGCACAGAAGTACCAAAGGGCTGGCTTTGTCAGGATCTGGTGCCACTGAGCTCGATAGTATGTAAACAGAGAGCAACAGTCCTTCAACCATACAGCCTGTGTCTGGCCCAGGACAGAAGGTATGTTTTAAAACTCTGAATAAAACCTGGCAAGTACAGTAACTACTGGTAAAAGGACAAATGCAGCCAAGCTCTGGCAAATTCAGAGTTTAAATCTAGTCTGCAATACAATGCTGCCAGCATGAAAACAAAGGCAAGAGCAAACTGAACTGCATGATTGGGAAAGCTGGCTGGGAATGAAGCTTAATTTTAGCAAATCCTCTGAAACGTTTGTTATGAAATATAAAATCATCTGTCCTTGTCTTTAAGTAGCAATCACCAGTTAGTAGCATTTTGCCAGCCTCAGACCAGAAACAGCTCTGACAAGGAATGTGAAGAAGGGGAGTGCAGTAGAAAACTGGTTTCAGCGAGTATACAGCACACCAAGGAAGCAAATGCTCACAGCGAAGTTTTGCTGGAGTTATTAAATGCAAGAGTGCAGTCCCCAGTAAAGATCCCTGCAGGTTTACCTTCTACCCTTCTTCATTTCATTTATCACTGAGTTTGTTTAAAGCATTTGTGTTGAACTCTCTGAGGCACATGGACTCTCTGGGTGGGGTTCAACAGGACATAAGACATCATATTTGAGCCAGGCACCCTGCAACCCCAGGCACCTCTATGGTCTATGCCTCTCTTGTGTTTCTGCTCTCTCAGTGCAGCCCATCCCGCCTCTTAACCCACCCTCAGCCAAACTGGTGGTGCTGGTCAGGAGATGCTTTTACTCTTGTTTAACCTATCACATTTGTTAACTTTTTCTTAAGCAATATTTAAATCCTTTGGTTTGTATTTTGAAGTCTGTCTCCTCTATCACAGGCATGATACTGAAGCCCACACGCTACTATTCAGTAGCATTTCTTTCCTTGGGAACTGGGAGAGTTTACTTTTCCACAGGAAGAACTTTGCTATTTTGAGTGTGGAATGAGGTGTGTGACTGCTCCTGGAGGTCTCTCTCCAAGAAAGTGAGTGAAGCAAAACCTTGGATGTCTCCCAGCGCAGTACTGAGCCCAAAGGGGTGTCCTTTGCCAAAGAGGATCAGCAAAGCCTCTATTATGTGCTCTTAATACAACAAGGAGAACTATTAAAATATCATAGGTAAAAGTAGGCTCTGAGATGCATGGCTCTGAAAGCAGACTCTGAGATGTATGTTATCAGATGTCCACAGCCTACCACACTGACAAATATCAAGGGAGGCACAAGTGAGACAGACTTCAGTAGTGTTCATAGCAAGGTCTGCAGAGAGCAAGAGTAGTTCAGAGATGACCAGTGCAGCTAGAAAACCAGGTGAGTTGTGGGCACACAAGCAGCAGCTCACAGCCTACCATTCTGCCGTTTCCCTGTGCTTCACCAGCTAGCTCTGGTATTTCTTTGGAGGTTTGGGTTGCTTGAATTCTGTGTTTCAGCAGGGCCCAGATCCCAGCAGCCAAAAAACGTGACTCCTCCACCTTGCAGTTACACAAAGACTCACAAATAGTAACAATGAGAATATGTGTGTCTCTGTTAGAACTTCTGGTCAGTTAGGCTTTTTATCCTGTTTCTTCTTTTCATAGAATCACAGAATCAACCAGGTTGGAAGAGAGCTCCAAGACAGCTCCTTAGACAGAAATTGTAGCTACAGCAGCTCAAAAATACAAATGAAAGTTTAAAGATTGCAGTTTTTAACTGAGATGCCATTTAAACAATCTGACTACCTCCAACAACAGATGATTCATTTGTGAAAACTGAAGGTTTATTTATAAAGATGCAAAGTGACACCCAGATCTCAGAATGAGAGAGTGAAATAAGCTGTGCATGATGAAGCCTTCCACTGACACCAGCAGAAGTATGCAGAGGAGAGAGAAACAGAACAGGCAGAACATCTCGAGCCTTAGAACAAAGTGGGGAAAGGTTTCTTCCGACTCCTCAATTTCTGCCAGAAATAAACCACTTGAATAGCTTTTTAAAGTAGCTGTTGTAACATTATCAAATGCCACAAATCTTCCCAAGGGCCTTCTTCTGTTTTCCCATTCCAAGTCTTTTTCCCATGAAAATGTAAGCCTTAGGAATAGCGACTAATAGAGCCGTAGGAACACTAGCTACAGGGTGGGGGTGGGGAGAATTACCAAATTCAAATACAAGAAATGAAGGAAAACAAAACCTTTTCAACAATCATAGAAGCATAGAATCAACCAGGTTGGAAGAGACCTTCAAGATCATCCAGTCCAACCTAGCACCCAGCCCTGTCCAAGCAATTAGACCATGGCACTAAGTGACCAATCCAGTTTTTTTTTGAACACCTCCAGGGACAGCGACTCCACCACCTCCCTGGGCAGCCCACTCCAATGCCAATCACTTTCTCTGGCAACAACTTCCTCCTAACATCCAGCCTAGACCTCCCCTGCCACAACTTAAGACTGTGTCCCCTTCTTCTGTTGCTCCTTGCCTGGCAGAAGAGACCAACCCCACCTGGCTACAGACTCCCTTCAGGGAGTTGTAGACAGCAATGAGGTCTGCCCTGAGCCTCCTCTTCTGCAGGCTGCACACCCCCAGCTCCCTCAGCCTCTCCTCACAGGGCTGTGCTCCAGGCCCCTCACCAGCTTCGTTGCCCTTCTCTGGACATGTTCCAGCATCTCAACATCTCTCTTGAATTGAGGAGCCCAGAACAACGCTTGAAGAAGCCTACAGCTCCTAGAGCTGATCCAAAAAAGGCTGATAATCCAAGGGCTGCTTTTCACCTTTAGGATACATTTTCAAATTCAGCCGAGGCTGTCACTAATAATTAACCTAATACTAACTGTGAGGTGTTCTCTTCTTAGTCAAAATTACAGCAGTCCAGCATGAAATTTATACTTAATTTATTAATAGAGTATTTCCATGGGTGGTGCAGTGATTCACATACTAGCTGCATTCTCTTTACAGGGCCTCCTCCCCTAACACTAACCATGCTCACTTGGCTTTGTTGCTGAGTTCTGATTTTACTCTCAGCTTTGCTGGGTGCAGTGAAAAGGGAACAATCAAGGAAAGCACTGAGGATTCCTGATTTACCACCCACTGGCCTGGCAACAGCAGGAGCATCTCTGCATCCATCACAGACAACAGGCACAGTGGCCTTTCTAGATTCTAGAAGTGGCCTTCCAGGATCTGAAGGGGGCCTACAAAAAAGCTGGGGAGGGACTTTTTAGGATTTCAAGGAGTGACAAGTCTGGGGAATGGAGGAAAGCTGGAGGTGGGGAGAGTCAGACTGGATGTGAGGAGGAAGTTCTTCACTATGAAAGTGGTGAGAGCCTGGACTGGGTTGCCCAGGGAGGTGGTTGAGGCCCCATGCCTGGAGGTGTTTAAGGCCAGGCTGGCTGAGGCTGTGGGCAGCCTGCTCTAGGGTAGGGTGTCCCTGGGCATGGCAGGGGGTTTGGAACTAGATGATCCTTGTGGTCTCTTCCAACCCTGACTGATTCTATGATTTGGCTCCAACCCATCACTAGAGTTTTTATCAGAGCTAAGTCTCTACTTTCTCTTTCTTAGCAGGAATTTTCCAGTAACTGCTTGAGCTGGAAACCATCCACCTTCCTGCACCAGGAAAGGAAGAAAGCAGTTAGGGAATGCAAGCCTCAAATGTTATGTAAGGTCTTACACTTGTCAAATGCCCTAGTAACTTGCCCCCTCAGCTGCTGGGTACGGGGTCTCAAAGAGACCAGCAGAGCCAGCCAGTCTGCCATAGAGAGCCAAACCAGTTGGGGAAGTTTTCCTGCCTAAGAAGTTTCCAGCCCTCACAAACCTGTGCAAAGAGGCTTTTCAGAGAGGTCCAGATTGCCTCAAGAGCCTGTCCCTTCTTTATTTACAGCCTGTCCTTTATTCTCTTGGTTTAATAAGAGGAAGGTTGCAGATTACCAGGAGGCTGTAGGAGAATTTTGTCAAAGAACCTATGTTGTAATCCATCCTCAAAAAGGTCTTTCTGAGTCATTAAATCTTTCCTGGAAAATAAACTTCACAGCCCCAGCTCCTCTGACCGTGAGTGATTTACCTTCAGACAATATTTGCCTTTAACAGCCTTTGTGACCCACTTTGAACAGCTCAATCACTTTGGATTTATAGACCTGCATTGGGCTCCGCAGAGATGGACTTAGTTCTCCTCATAGCATCTTTTGTAATGATGTGTTTGGCAGTAGCTGGAAGGGTGTTGATAACACACCAGTGCTTTGGCTGCTGCTGAGCCCTGCTCACACAGAACTGAGGCTGCACTTTTTCAACACCTTCCCCACCAACAGCAGACTGAGGGGTGGACAAGATCTTGGGAGGGGACAGGGTCTGGCCGACTGACCCAAACTGACCAAAGGGGTGTTCTGTGCCATATGACATCAGCTCAGACACAAAAGCTAAGTGAAAGAAGGAAGTGTGTGTGGACATTAGCTGATGGCATCTGTCCTCCAGAGCCCTTGCTAAGCATACTGACACTCTGCTTCCCAGAGTTACTGATGGATATTGTCTACTGATGCAGAGTAGAGAGTAATATATCTGTTTGCTCTCACTTCTGTGCACTCTTTGCTTTCACTTTACTGCTCTTAGCTTGATCCATGGGCTTCTTGTATTGTCCCTCTCCAACTAAGACGGGCAGTGATAGAGTGGCTTTGGTGGACATGTGGCCCCCAGCCAGGGCTGGACCACCACAAGAGCCAAAGACAAGTCACAGGGTCATGCATGTATCTAACCAGATAGGGTTGTGACAGGGCTGAGGCAGAGGGTAGCTGCCAGCTGAACAGACACTTTCTATGTTCCTACTTGTCCTCTTTCTTCAACATTGCTGTTCCTACCCAGGCACCCAAGAAGAGGTGACATGTGGGGCTGATGAGATACCTGTGGGCAGGAGACACCGCAACAGTACATTTAGGCAGCTGTATCCCACCTGAAGCTGTAGATACCAACCTAGAGCTGTCAAACACCTGGATTGCCCAGGATAGAGCAAACTTCCCTTGCAAACAGGGGAAGAGTCCCTGCCTCCATTTGATGACAGGAGAGGAACAGCACTATTATCAGCTGATGCTGGAACAGGCCTTCTCTCTCCATTTACCTACGTGTAGGCAATGGAGCCAGCTACATGAAGCAGTAATACCTGACCCTACTTTTTGAGTTTCCATAGGAATGTAAATGCAGTCAGGCTACCAAGACATGGAGATATCAAATTAATAAGATAACACTGGATCCATGCCACACATTTCAATTAACTACACCTGGCACACATAAGGACAAACAACAATGAAGTATTTGGAACACAGAGCTTATAAAGATACCCATAATAGTAATCTTGGTGGAATAGTCTAATGATAGAAAAGGATTTGAAGAAACATAAATTAAGATTGTACTGGACCAATAAATGCACTTTGGAAAGGTAGACAACTTTTCAGGCCCAAAACCCCCAGGAAGCAGTTGATACATCTGGTATACATCTGAGCATCTGGTATACATCTGAGCATCTGGTACAAAACACTATCAGTGGCAGTATGGAAATGAGAGAGGAAAACATTCGGGAAGAAAGTACCCAAAGATTCCCATCACATTAAAAAATCCTGATGTATCATGATAGGATAACTTGGGACACTTCCAGATTTTTGCTATCCATGCACAGGCATGAAGAAATTGGTAGTGTCTAAAAACAATCCTGCTGTCACTCTAGGATGAATTTTCTAGCTTAAAATTACAGTGCACCTAAAAAGACATGCAGCACTAAAAAGATTTCATTTTAGTGACATTGTCATTAATGTTTAACCTAATGTCATCCAGTTTTCTCCTTTGCTTAGGAAGATGGATCCTTTTGCACTCTGTATCCCACTTGACCACGCTAACAGAATTTTACACCACCCATTCAGAGCCAATCAGCAATGAATTCCTTTTGCAGAACAGCAAACTGAACACCTGTCTTTTATATCTCTGTATGACTGTAGTTCTGCTAAGAGTAAAATAAAGTTAAATGTGAAAGAAACACTTTAAAATCAGAGGCACAGAAACATAGTTTCATTACTTATCCCATTGGTGGATTAGAAGTTATTGTCACGTTGAGGTTAGTTTGGGTGGAACAGCATTACGAGTGTTGGAACTATGAGAAGAGCATTCTTCATGTAGCTGGTTGCAGCTAACACAGTGGGTGGGATTCCCAAAGGAAAACTATCAAGTAGCATTACTATATGTTAAAGTAACTTGAGTTTAAAACCCCCAAAACTCAAATCATTGACAGGATTCTGCCTGAGAAACTGCAGTGCTCAGGAAGCAATTGGATCAATGAAAAAAACTTCACAGCAGCAGCTGCTATCAAATGTTTCTATAATCAGTAAAGTAACTGAAAAAGGCTTTAGAACAAGTAAAAAACAAAAATAAAGGTAAGCTGCCAGGCAAAGTGATGACACAAATTACGTTCAGACTATCTTTTCCAAAGAGGTAGCAGTTTAAGAGGGACAGGGATCTGCTGGAGTGGGTCCAGAGGAGGGCCACGAGGATGAGCAGAGGGCTGGAGTAGCTCTGCTATGAAGACAGACTGAAAGAGTTGGGGCTGTGCAGTCTGCAGAGGAGGCAGCTGTGAGGTGACCTTCTTGTGCCCTTCCAGTATCTGAAGGGGGCCTCCAAAAAAGCTGGGGAGGGACTTTTTAGGCTCTCAGGGGGAGAGTCTAAAAACTAGGGGGAATGGAGCAAAGCTGTAGGTGAGGAGATTCAGCCTGGACGTGAGGAGGAAGTTCTTCACTATGAAAGTGGTGAGAGCCTGGAATGGGTTGCCCAGGGAGGTGGTTCAGGCCCCATCCCTGGAGGTGTTTAAGGCCAGGCTGGCTGAGGCTGTGGGCAGCCTGATCTAGGGTAGGGTGTCCCTGCCCATGGCAGGGGGGCATTGGAACAAGATGATCCTTGTGTTCCCTTCCAACCCTGACTGATTCTATGATTTTATGATTTAATAAATGTTTATAAACATCCAAGGGCTGGCCAGGAGAGTGGGGGGGACAGGCTCTGCTCACTTGCTTCCTGGCATAGGACAAGGAGCAATGGGTGTAAGTTGCAGCACAGGAGGTTCCACCTCAACACAAGGGAGAACTTCTTTACTGTAAGGGTCCCAGAGCACTGGAACAGGCTCCCCAGAGAGGTTGTGGAGTTTGCTTCTCTGGAGACTTTCAAGGCCTGTCTGGACGTGTTCCTTGTGATCTGTGCTAGATTGTGTGGTCCTGCTCTGGCAGGGGGGTAGGACTTGATGATTTCCTTGGGCTCTGACAGGAGGGTAGGACTCGATGATTTCCTTGGGTCCCTTCCAACCCCTAACATCCTGTGAGCCTGTGATCCGGGTTTTATCATATTCCTCCCTACTTATCTTTGAAGACTGAACATGCATGGAATGCAAAATGTTTTTATCTAGACATGCCAAATCCCTTAAAATACCAGACCTTTGACTTCTCTGACCTGAAGTGACAGTAACAGAACTTAAGAGATAACAGCTACATTAGTCTTAGTTATTAGCCATGGTACATTTGCAGTAACAAACTTATAAATGTATTTCTGTTCTGAATGATTAAAATAATTATGCAGGTGAGAGGCTTGGTTACAGAGCAAAATCACACAGAATGAAGTTTCTTTAAAGATGGCAAATTTCTACTTTAAAAAAAAATGCAAGAAAGTTGTTGCTCATAGTACCTGTACCAGTTAGTAATTATGAAGCCAAAGAGTTGTGCATCTCTATTTAAAATGTTACCTAGGGACACTATTTAGCCTAATTACTTCGATTCTCTTGAGAAAGTTTCCCTGCAAGTATAGCATTTGGCTAAGTTGGAGAGTAAATGCAAAGCCAGTATTTGATCTTGACAGCTTTGGCACATTCTCTTAGGCACTGTCCATGACAATTAGGCACATGAGAATAGAATAGAATAGAATAGAATAGAATAGAATCAACCAGGTTGGAAGAGACCTCCAAGATCATCCAACCTAGCACCCAGCCCTAGCCAGTCAACCAGACCATGGCACTAAGTGCCTCAGCCAGTCTTTTCTTGAACACCTCCAGGGACGGTGACTCCACCACCTCCCTGGGCAGCCCATTCCAATGCCAATCACTCTCTCTGGCAACAACTTCCTCCTAACATCCAGCCTAGACCTCCCCCCAGCACAACTTGAGACTGTGTCCCCTTGTTCTGTTGCTGGTTGTCTGGGAGAAGAGACCAACCCCACCTGGCTACAACCTCATGTAGGTGTCACATGCTGCAATGCCACCACTTCTGCATGCACTTGCTCCTGTGATTCCACTACCACCTGCCTCAAGCTGCAAGAAAGGCAAACCTCCTACATCCTCTACCTTGCAATGCATTTCAGGATCATGGTAAGTGCTCTGATGATGAAAGTGGAGGCACAAGGCATTGTAAAAGGCAGGATCAAAAGAACCACAATGCCCTGAGTATGAAGGCAGAGAGGAGGGGTCTGGTATTTATCAATCAACTGCAGGTCATCTACCAGAAACTACTAACACTCGATGAGCGAGATGATTTTCAGTATGATAAAAGAGCAGGAGGACATGCCAGGAACAGACATTCCTCTGGGAACACAGCAGATTTGAAAGCTTTGGAAAGCTATATTTAAGTGCAAACTGATAGGGTGAACAAGAGACAACATCCACAAGTCACAAGAGAAAACAACCTCCCATAAATAGTTCCACATTTAGTTGAGTCTGACTGGTTTGCTGTAGCCCTCAGGCTGCTCTCTGGCTCTGCATAGGATGAGACATGCCTGAAGCTCTGCACGATTCCCAGACTTTGTGCCAGCAGTCTTCATACAGGCAGCCTTCAGACCCCCTGTCGTGTGGCCATGCAACCTTGAATTATAGGTGGTGTTGCCAGTATCATCTTCCCACCTTCCCACACTCTGCCCCTTCATTCTATGAAGTAACTAAAACAAACAAAAAACCCCCACAAAACAAAACAAACAAAAACCAAATCCCAAACAAACAAAATAAACCCCCAAACAAACAATCAAACAAGCCAACCAACTGTAAAACTCTTCAGGAAGCCTGGAAGCTTGACAGTGCTTTCTGCTTATGACCAGACCCTGCCTGCCCTTCTTCCCCAGCTTTCTGGGGCCATCCAGACTGACCATGAAACTGGTCAACATGGACTGTCAGAAGCTCCTTTAAACTTCTGTGCTGTTTGTTTCCTGCACCTAAGGACATCCAACAACCAACAGCTAGGTAGCCTCTCAGCAGAAAAGGGCAGAAGAACTTAACAAAAAAGAATGCAAGCCGTACCAATGAAAGCATCATTTAAATGGGTGAATTCTCCCACTGCTTTTGGTGAAAGAAGGCTCCTACAAAAAAATGAGGAACTGACAGAAAGCACACTAGGGTTTTTATCATACCTTTCTCACTAGCCTGCCTGGAAAGCTTTTCACAGACAGGGCAGCTAAACCATGGTATTTGTTTCCTGATGAAAATCCCTGACAAATATATTTCTGTTACCTACCAGATAAACAGTGGTATGATTCAGTAACTGAACCATATACAGGTGTAACTCCTAAAGCATGCAGTTACATCATCCAGCCTGGCCATCTTTGCTCAGTTCTACCCTTTTTCTTGTACAGGAATTGCTTGTGCAGTGCCACCCTCTTCACAGCCCACTCAGAGCTTGACCTCTCCCATCACTGGTCCGCCTGCACGGAGCTTCATTCAGACCCAAGAGAGTAGTAGTGAACCTTGCCCTTGCTGGGAGCCTAAGTATCGCTTGTTCACCCACCTTCTACTTCCAAATTGATCTGGGGTCTGCTGCAGGAGATACCCCTGTGTATCATGATACCACCATCCTGATTGTCCCCAACCTCTGAATTTTCTTCCTCCTGCATTGTGTTCACAGAACTGAACTCCCTGCTGTACAGAAGAGGTCGACGAAAACTGCCATGATGCTATTTTGAAGGACTCTGTCTAGGCTCTGTGGTTTGCATAGGTACCCCCGAGACCTCACAGCCTAGGGGGCCACCTCAGGACCTCTTGCTCCAAGAAGTGGCCCTGGTTTCTCCCCCTACCAGCCATGCTGTTTCACTGCTGCCACACAGCTCTCACCCACACAAATTATTCCCCTGGGACAATGCAGTATTGCCACAGACAGCCCCAACTGGGAGGCTGGGTACAGATTCGCAACAGCCACTCATAAAACAACACTGCCATTTGCAAAAAGCACATGAGAAGGATCCAGCACAGAAGACTACCGCAGTACTCAAGTTTCTCTTGACTAAAATAAGTCTAATTAAATCTACAGTCTAAATAACTGAGGAATATGATCTTACTAGATTTAAGATCAGTCATCTCACTAAACAGCATCTGTTTAGGCAGTATTGTTTTGCTGTTGAGAGGGACTCCTTTGCAGAAACTTCTTCTGTCACTGGTAAATTCATCTTTGGATGGTTCTCTTTTGAATCTGCTTAATATTTGTCCTGGAAATAAACAAGGTATTCCCTAAATATTTGTACTAGAATGTAATCCCCCCCACAGTACTTTTTTTTTTTCCCTCAACTAGAGGCTCAAATGTAGAATGCATCAGCGACCAGAAATATTACACTTTGCTTTTTCTGTAAGATGCAGAAAAATTGATCCAAATGTCTTTTGGGAAGAAATCATGCAGCTTGAACCATCTTAATGCAAACCAGGCCTTTATTTTCTGAAAAGCTAAGAGTTAATAGAAATAGAGAGGTTATTCTGCCCCTGTACTCAACACTGGTCAGGCCTCATCTTCAGTACTGTGCTCAGTTCTGGGCTCCTCAATTCAAGAGAGATGTTGAGATACTGGAACGTGTCCAGAGAAGGGCAACGAAGCTGGTGAGGGGCCTGGAGCACAGCCCTGTGAGGAGAGGCTGAGGGAGCTGGGGGTGTGCAGCCTGGAGAAGAGGAGGCTCAGGGCAGACCTCATTGCTGTCTACAACTACCTGAAGTGAGGCTGTAGCCAGGTGAGGGTTGGTCTCTTCTGCCAGGCAAGCAGCAACAGAAGAAGGGGACACAGTATCAAGTTGTGCTGGGGGAGGTCTAGGCTGGATGTTAGGAGGAAGTTGTTGGCAGAGAGAGTGATTGGCATTGGAATGGGCTGCCCAGGGAGGTGGTGGAGTCACTGTCCCTGGAGGTGTTCAAGCAAAGCCTGGATGAGGCACTTAGTGCCATGGTCTGGTTGACTGGACAGGGCTGGGTGATAGGTTGGGCTGGATGATCTTTGACATCTCTTCCCAACTGGTTGCTTCTATGATTTAATTTATCCCTTACATGAATGTATGGCTGGGCTAGTTTTTTCCAGCTCTTATACCCCATAAAGACTACTCCATGATCTAAACAAATGGGAGAATGGCTTTCCAAAGAGTTTACAACCTACATCCTTTCCTCTGCAGAAGCTAACTGCTTATTCATATTTTAGCCATATAGATTTATGTGCCTTCCCATCACCCAACAGAAACATGCCTCTTACAACTTTCATGTGAAGTAGGAAAAACACTGTAATCGTGCCCTTGCAGTAGAAACCTCAGAGTATCCTGTGTTCTTCACAGACCTTAATGGAATTTTTGCTTGAACTGCTTTGTATTTTCAGTTTCATTTTGTGGTGGTTTGAAGCTCAATAGAGAGAGATACTCAGGCACAATATTAGATGTGCAAGTACTGTGCAGATGCTGCAACTTTAATTATGCAAGCAGCCTTCTGTGCTTGACCAAAACTTCAGTGAGTAATTCACAACTGGCTTACACAGTGGCAGCAACAGGATCCATAAATTCATATCCATAAACATTTGCTGCTGCTCCTGCAGCAGAGCTAATTAGGTATACCCTCAGAACAGCATCCCTTATGGACACCTTGCTAAGTCAGAGACCTTGTTAAGGATTACATAAGTTATATGGTTTTACATGAATTTTCACATATATGAAACAAGTCAAAATTACTTTCTCCGACCCTCCTTTTCTTATAGCTAAACATATAGAGAGTGAAAAAATAAGGTGAATAAAATACAATCATTTGGTATAACTCAAATAGTTACAACTGCCAAAGCTGAGCAGAACAGGCCACTGCAAACACTAATTCAGAGGTGGTCAGGGATGGCAACTCAGAAAGGTGGTACCTGATATACTGGCTAACAGGTATGTAATAGTAGGCAACTTCTTGGTCAGTTCCAACATCTCCCTGCAGAGATTTCTCTGAGGTTTTGCCTGCAAAGGAAGTATATCTGCTTTAATGGTGGCATCTACTTACTAGCCAGAAAGCAGTCACACCAAGAGTGTCAATGAAAGGAAACAATGCACAGTGCAAAGTGTACAGTTAAGATGATCTAACATTACTGTTAAAAACATACAACATTTTGAGAGAGTTAACATTATATCTAGACTCATTCCTGGATATGGGGACAGATCTGTTAATGCCTTCCAGATGAATATGAGGCTTTGTTTTGAATCCTGGCCCTGAAGGACCCAGAAACTCCTTTTGAGGGCTGAGTACCACCATGCACCTTAACATCTCCTTACACACTGTCTGTGGTGTTCAAGGTAAAACAGGAACACTCTGAAACTCTATTGAAATCCTTTCTTTGAGACAATTACCAAGAAAAGCAACAGGAACAGGCATAGGAAAAGAATCTCCAAACACAACTTCTGGTTTTAGAGCATTTTAATGATGGTTTCAAGATGCTCAATCCCACTCCACTCTTATCTCCTATTTCTTGACACTCTCAAAGTAGTTCATATTTCAGCTGGACACAGTTATGTATGACCTTCTTTGTCATACAAGTCCTTTTTCTTGTGTTGAAGGCTGATCTCTTTCACTAACTACTTCAAACAGAGAAGAAATCTTACCTCATCCACAACAGCTCTCTATATTGTCTATTGGATGGCATCACCTGCTTTCTCCTCTTAATGAAATTTGACTTTTGCATTCATACCACACAATTATTAACCTCTCCAGTAAATCATTTTTGTAGGAAAATGTTTTGTTCAGTAGGGCTGGGCAGGCAAAGGCAGCACAAAAACTGGATCCAGTTTCTTCAATATTTCTTCTTTACTGATGTGTCAAGTAAGTTTTGGGGCAGGTCATCCAAATGAATGCAGTACAACAGGTTGGGCATGTCTCACTCTGTTTTCAGTCAGAGAGCACTAAGTGATTTCTTAACTAGCACAGATACAGCCTGCACTGTCATAGTGCTATCAAACCACAGATTGTAGAAACCATGGCTATTAAGCTAGGTACTTAAAAATGAAAACTACACTTGCCCAAGAAATCAGTTACTCTCACAGCAGAGCATTCTGTAAAACAGCAAAGAAGGCATCCCAAACTATTATGACAAAAGCTAAAAATCATTGTAACTACAGAAATAAACTATTTCTGGTTTGAATAGAGTAACAAGAGGATTTAGAAAGCATTCCATAAAAGGTATTTCTGAACTATGTTGACTCTTTCCAATTCTTATTCAGAGGCAGCCTCTTTAGGACGAGGAATAATTAGCCACAGCGAGTAAGCAAGGATTTTTGAGGAATAAGACTGATAACATCTATCTAAACACAGGAGTAAGAATTTTTACCTGGAGTTACTGAGCTGCCAGAAAAAGCACTGGGGGAAGGTGAGTAGTTCTCTCAACTCAATAGACCAATGTCATTTGTTAATGCTGTAGCTCCCAGACCATTTTAAAGGAAAACTGGAATCAAATTACAGTAGTCTTAACCTACAGATCATGAGCTTTAATCATGATACATAGAATCATAGAATCAACCAGGCTGGAAGAGACCTCCAATATCATCCAGACCAGTCTATCACCCAGCCCCCCTGTCCAATCTTCCAATGAGTAATGCTCTAACAGGACTCTGGCTTTCAATAAGCTAAGGACAGATACAGGTGTTCAACAGGTCTTCAACAGGAAACTAACTGTACCTGTTATAAACAAAATATTGCACTACTTCATAGTTATTTGGACAAAAAAAAACATTAAACAAATTATATCAGTGTTTTAAACCAAGCATCTGCTTTGATCTTTGCAGAGGATTTGTTTTTCTCGCAAGAGAACCTTCAGTGAAATGTGCATGGCAGCAAACCTGTGTATACAGTGAGTGTCCTCACATGTTGTGGCATTTGTAGCTCCTTCATTTTATTTCGGGATGTTTAGAAAGAAAACAAATGAGCACATGGAAAACAAAATAACTTAAGATTTACAAGCAGACTTATCTATACATTTGAGATAAGCTTATACAAAGAAAACACTTAAAACATAAGAAAAGAGCTTTGCAGAGGGACCTTGACAGGCTGGATGGGTGGCAGAGGCCAATGGGATGAGACCGAACAAGGTCAAATGCAGGGTTCTGCACTTTGGCCGCAACAACCCCAAGCAGCACCACAGGCTGGGAACAGTGGCTGAAGAGCAGCCAGACAAAGAGGGACCTTGGGATGCTGGTTGGCAGCAGCTAAAGATAAGGCAGCAGTGTGCCCAGGTGGCTAAGACAGCCAATGGCATCCTGGCCTGGATCAGAAACAGTGTGGCCAGTAGGACAAGGGACTCTTGCCCCCGTACTCAACACTGGTCAGGCCACACCTTGAGTGCTGTGTCCAGTTCTGGGCTCCTCAGTTCAAGAGAGATGTTGAGATACTGGAACATGTCCAGAGAAGGGCAATGAAGCTGATGAAAGATCTGGAGCACAGCCCTGTGAGGAGAGGCTGAGAGAGCTGGAGGTGTGCAGCCTGGAGAAGAGGAGGCTCAGGGCAGACCTCATTGCTGTCTACAACTACCTGAAGGGAGGCTGTAGCCAGGTGGCATTGGTCTCTTCTGATAGGCAACCAGCAAGAGAACAAGAGGACAAAGACTCAAGTTGTGCCAGAGGAGGTCTAGCCTGAATGTTAGGAGGAAGTTCTTGCCAGAGAGAGTGACTGGCATTGGAATGGGCTGCCCAGGGAGTCACTGTCCCTGGAAGTGTTCAAGGAAAGACTGGGTGAGGCACTTAGTGCCATGGTCTGGTTGATTGTCTAGGGCTGGGTGCTAGGTTGGACTGGATGATCTTTGAGATCTCTTCCAACCTGGCTGATTCTATGAAAACACCTACATTTAAGTCATTAAAGAAAGCTTTTTTTACTCTAAGAGTGGTCAAACACTGGTACGAATTGCCCAGAGAGGTTACAGAGTCTTCATCCTTGAAGACATTCCAAACCCAGCTGCTCATGTTCACCCTCCTTTGAGCTGTGAGGTGGACTAGACAATCTCCAGAGGACTCTTCCATCCTCAGCCATTCTGTGACGAATAAAAGCAGTTGGTGGATCTATATTGCCCATGTTAAGGAGTCCAAGAACACACAAGAAATTGTTTCCAATTCCTCATTTCTTCACAGAAAAAAAGTTATAATGCGATAACCTCAGACATTAATTTTACATCTAAGTAACAAAATTAATTGGTTGGTTTGTTAAATATTACTTGACAGTCAAAGGCTGAGGGATGCCAGAAGAAAGCAGAAGGAACATACAGTACAGCCAGGGCAGAAAAAGGACAATGCTTCTGAGTCTTTCAGCAGCAGCTAACTGTGAGACCTGTTGGATCCGTTTCTTGGTACACACATAAAAATCAGAAGGTGAGAATGTGACAGAAAATAGCCACAGAGATGTAAGACAGGACAAGTGAAGCTGAAATGTATAGATGCATGTCAGTCACTAAACACAGACTTGCTGCGAAACAGAACTCATTCATTCAGTCTGTACCTCCCACCAGTGATTCCCCTCTCAGATGAAAAACTTTGCAACACATGATGGAATAGCAAGAGACAGGTGTCACAAATGCACCAAGTCACACATTCAGGGAATGATCTCTTGCCAAGAACTGCATATACCATTTCAGCCACATGAAAAAGAGGCAGGCAAGGTCTGAAAGAAAGACCCTGTGGCACTTCTGAGATAGAAAGAGGGTCACAGTTGGTCGGATGGTGAAGGAGAAGCAACAGTCAAGTAAAATGAAGGAATCTGGAAAGTGCATTCTTCTCCTAAACTCGTTAGCAGAAAGAGGGCATTTTTGTGACTGCATATTTAAGATGACCATCTCCAGAAGAGTATGCACGTTTTCTGTGGTCTTCAGACAAAAGCTCTTCCCTGGCAGGAAGAAAGAATCAAAATTAATTCACTGATGTAAGTTTAACACAATCAAAACAATCCGAGGAAAAAAGCATGTTAGGCTCATGCCCTAAGATCCCAGAAATCCTAGCTGCAGCATTCTGCATTATGCTGCCTTCAGTTTAGGGCATTCAGACCCTCTCATTTAAAAGGTGCTTAGATGAACCACGCTGCTATACTGTAAATCATGATTTGTCTGCTCTGTCCTCCTTCCAGAGCCTACTGCCACCACAGCAATGCCAACACAAGGGACAATGTTCCCAAACTGAAGGTGATCTAGTGCACAGCCCAGTCTTTTAACACTTCCCAAAATATCCTTTAGCAACAATGTTGTGCTGATGTGAAGTGTTACCACCTGCATATATTCCTCTTGATGAGAGCCGGCAAAAGAGAACAAGTGCCCACAGCCCTTAATTCCAGTGCAAAGCTACTGCCCTTTGCTCTGCCAGTAAAGGTGGCTTTGAGCTAAAACAGATGCTAACTAGAACAGCTGAAGCTGGTCTCTTCTGATGGTCATGTTGTGTCATCGTTACTCTGGGAAAATACCACTCAGAGTCATGCTGAAGGGACCACGACAAGACTTGCAGGGCTCATCCGTCAGTTCTACAAGTAAATGTATCTCCATCAGCACTTTAAATAAGTTGTAGGGCTTTGCACAGTAAGGGATGTGCAAGCTCTTGTTCTGTTCTTTCAATGGTTAAAACAGACAAGCTCCCTGTAGTTCCACAGTGCAATTCCCCCTATCTTACTGCTTGGAATAAACCAACCTAGCAAAAGTATCTTATTTTTCTTTAAGAAAAAAAGAAAAGTTAGGCAGTAAAATGTTGCAAGGATCTGTTTGGGAGTATGTGTTGTAATGCCCTAGAGAAGGGAGCAGAATTAGCCAACACTACCAATGACACTTAGTTGCTGTGGCTGATTCTAAGAAACTGCAGGTAAGATCGGAGTCAGCAGGTGAAAATTAACCTATATAAAGACATGTGTAAACACTGACACAAAACTGTCTATACTATATAGCAGTCACCTGGGGACAAGTGTCCCAAGAATGACAAAAATCCTGAGCACAGTCTACCCCTCATTTTTACAACACAAGATCCCAAAATGAGAGCAATTCAAGAACGACCAAGCACTTCACATGCAGTTACTCACGCTGACATGGGACACTGTTCTATTCTACAGACTTGGAAATTAGTCTGCTCTAAGAATCAGAGGGTTTAATTATGATCCTACATACAGTATTATAGAACTAATACAGAACATAGAACATACCTATCACCCAGCCCTGTCCAATCAGCTAGTGACATGGTCTAGTTGATTGGACAGGGCTGGGTAATAGGTTGGACTGGATGATCTTGGAGGTCTTCCAACCTGGTTGATTCTGTGATCTTGGAAGTCTCTTCCAATCTGGTTAATTCTGTGAACACAGAACTAACATAGAACTAATACAGAATATAGAACTAATAATTATAGAACTAATCAAGAAATTCACAGCCTTTTTCTTCAATATGAGATATAAGAGGAAGTTCTTGATAGAGAGAGTGATCTGCCATTGGAATGGGCTGCCCAGGGAGGCGGTGGACTCGCTGTCCCTGGAGGTGTTCACGAAAAGCCTGGATGAGGCACTTAGTGCCAAGGTCTAGTTGACTGGATAGGGCTGGATGCTAGGTTGGACTGGATGACCATGGAGGTCTCTTCCAGTCTGGTTGATTCTATGATATTAGTCACTTGGAGCAATGTAAAAATGGTTTAACTGAAGTCACAAATTATTGCACACTAAAATGTAACTAAAAAGAGCTGCTCAATGTTTTTTAAAAGTATTAAAACCACACTGAAATATTACCTTAATAATTACTCACCAATAGGTTGCCTTCTTTTTGTTTTGATCTCCTGTTCATGAAGTGAGGCATAATTTAGAGCTTAACTATGGCTCACTGTTTTCTTATAAGACTCTCACCTCGCTCAGCACAGATCATGCAGTGTTTGTTGGCTAACCTCTTGTTCAATATTTTGTAAGGTCTTCAGATCTCAAAGGGTAGCTCTGTACCTTTTTTATTTCATGTTGTTTTCCAAATTCATTGATATTCTACTCATAGGCTTGTCAAAACAGACAGATTACACAACTGTCTGTCTGAATTCTTCACGACCAAGAATGAATTTAATTCATTGCAACCCATTTTGCAGGTGATGTATTTCTATTACCTCTTGTATCAGAAATCAATAATTGTTATTAATTATGACTATAAATTTCTGCGTGACTATTAATTTTTATTATTAAAAAATCAGGAATATTCCCTGAGGTTCTTTGGATTTTCAGTCAACAGGAAGCAATTGCACAAAATTAAAGTTTAAACAATCAGAACTTGGAAAACAGCAACACAAAACCAGGAAAAATTCTAGCTGTGCTTATGGAGTCTTGGCATTCACTCCAGCAGATGTACTCACGACTCTTTTGGTCCCTGAGTAAGTCTCCTGTATGAAAGACGCTTTCAAACTCACAATGATCCCAGGGTAAAACACAAATAGTTCAGGCATAGGGAAGAAGATGCTGCTGAGACACAAGTGTTAGCTGCAACACGTGGCTGCCTTTAAGAAGCCCCAAACGAGGAGAGGCAGAAGGCTACATGCAGACAAAGGAAGGCACAGCAGTAGAAAGGCAGGGTGTAGAAAGGCACAGTTTCTAAGTCATCCCCCTTCATATAACATCATAGAATCAACCAGATTGGAAGAGACCTCCAAGAACATCCAGTCCTTTGAAAGTCAAACTGGCCAGTAGGCACTAGCACCACTGTTCTGGCATATGAATTCAAAGCTTCGTGCCTCCTTTGACCATGCAGGCACAGCGACGGCAGCACAAGACACCTGACAAGAGGTGCTAACCCCCCTAGCCCTCAAGGCTTTGCTGGGGCCAAACCCTCATTGTTTGCTCATCTACTCACTCCTGGACTCTGCTTTGATGGGAGGAGGAGAGACAGGATAAATCCTGCCTGGCAGGATTTATGCCTGACCAGGACACGTCTGTTTTATACAATAGGAAATGAGAGCATGGAAATATTAACATCAAATATCTCCAGTAGTTGACTGTTCAGAGACATATAATATGGATTTAGAATAGAATAGAATCAATCAGGTTGGAAGAGACCTCCAAGATCATCCAGGCCAACCTAGCACCCAGCCCTATCCAGTTAACTAGACCATGGCACTAAGAGCCTCATCCAGGCTTTTCCTGAACACCCCCAGGGATGGTGACTCTACCACCTCCCTGGGCAGCCCATTCCAATGGCAAATCACTCTCTCTGTGAAGAACTTCCTCCTAACATCCAGCCTATACTTCCCTCAGCACAACTTGAGGCTGTGTCCCCTTGTCCTGTTTGGGTTTTGGGTTTTTTTCCCAGAATCTGCTTGAAATACAGGTGATACATTGACTTCAACTGTGCTTGAAGAAACTCTGCATTTCTGGAAATGAGATTGAAGCTCTCAAGATAGATACCACAACTACAGAATGCTAAAATGATTCCTTTTTCTTATGAAAAAAATCTAATTCAACCAATTGGATCCTTTTCAGATAAAAAATATGCAGCTACAAAAGAAAGATCTCTGGTTCATCTGGGGCAGCATTCAACTGTCTGCATACAAAGCTTTTTATTTTTTAATTCTAGCATTTTTTACTAGACTTTTTCCAATTTCTTCCAAAAATGAGGTAAGGATGCTATAGTTAATGACTCTTTTAGAAGAGCAACTGATTTACAGAATGGATTCCAAAGGAAAGCAATATTGTTTGAACTAAATGCCAGAGTATGAGTGCATGTAAGAATGTCAAATTGCAAAGGCAACTACAAATAATTTATGAGGGTTTAACGAGAAAGGTATTAAAAACAAACAAACAAACAAAAAACTTGCTTAATTAAATAAAAATCTTAAACCAAAATCAAAGTCAGCTCCAGAGCTGAAACACACTACACCACCCTGCCACTTCACTTAAAGTAGGAACTGGTAACACCAGGTAATTACCCTAATGACACCAAGCTAGGAGCAGCTTGGAGCAGGTGTTGATCTGTTGGAGGGTAGGAGAGCCCTGCAGAAGGACCCTGCCAGGCTGGATGGGTGGGCAGAGGCCAATGGGATGAGACTGAACAAGGCCAAGTGCAGGGTTTTGCACTTTGGCCACCACAACCCCAAGAAGCACTACTGGCTACGGACAGAGTGGCTGAGAGCAGCCAGGCAGAGAGGGACCTGAGGGTGCTGGTAGACAGTAGCTGAACATGAGCCAGCAGTGTGCCCAGGTGGCCAAGAGAGCCAATGGCATCCTGGCCTGTATTAGGAACAGTGTGACCAGCAGGACAAGGGAGGTTATTCTGCCCCTGTGCTCAGCACTGGTCAGGCCACACCTTGAGTGCTGTGTCCAGTTCTGGGCTCCTCAATTCAAGAGAGATGCTGAGATACTGGAATGTGTCCAGAGAAGGGCAGTGAAGCTGGTGAGGGGCCTGGAGCACAGCCCTGTGAGGAGAGGCTGAGGGAGCTGGGGGTGTGCAGCCTGCAGAAGAGGAGGCTCAGGGCTGACCTCATTGCTGTCTACAACTACCTGAAGGGAGGCTGTAGCCAGGTGGGGTTGGTCTATTCTGCCAGACAACCAGAACAAGGGGACACAGTCTCAAGTTGTGCTGGAGGAACAGGCTGGCTGTTAGGAGGAAGTTGTTGCCAGAGAGAGTGATTGGCATTGGAATGGGCTGCCCAGGGAGGTGGTGGAGCTGCCGTCCCTGGAGGTGTTGAAGACAAGACTAGGTGAGGCACTTAGTGCCATGGTCTAATTGATTGGCTAGGGCTGGGTGCTAGGTTGGACTGGCTGATCTTGAAGGTCTCTCCCAACCTGGTTGATTCTATGATTCTCCTTATGGAAAAATGTAGGGATTGGGACATACCTGTTACTAGTAGATTTTATGGCTATTTCTTTACAGCAGGAAAGGATCAAAAATCTTCTGTTCCATTTAAGATCTGCATGTTCTCTAAGAAGGCATTATAAAAGGCAGGGAGCCAAGCTTTAACAAAGGACTGAGGAAAGCTCTCTGCAAAACAAGTATTTTAAAGAAAAGGCTTTGCCTGTAAGAGAACAATTTCTAATAAATAATTCCAGTTTTGTATATTGCTTTATCATAAAAATGTTTTGGTGAGTTATTTTCATGGGGGAAGCGGAGTCAGCGATTACACTTTCTGTAAAAACTGTTCATTTTTACTTTTTTCAATCCTTTTCCTCCTCTAGTTACGCCAAATCTGGAATACTGTGTACATTCCTGGGCTCCTCAGTTCAAGAGGGACAGGGAACTACTGAAAAGAGCTCAGCAGAGAGATATGAGGATGATTGAGGGACTGGAGGATCTCTCCTATAAGGAAAGACTGAGAGCCTTGGAGCTCTTTATTCAGGAGAAAAGGAAGGCTGAGAGGGGACCTTATCAATGCCTACAAGGATCTGAAGGGTGCTGTCAGGAGGATGAAGCCAGTATCTTTTCAGTGACACGACGAGGGGCAATGGATGTAAACTCAATCACAGGAATCACAGAATAGTTCAGGTTGGAAAGGTCCTCAAAGATGAACCAGTTCCAATCCACTGCCATAGGCAGGGACATCTCTCACTAGAACAGGTTGCTCAAGGCCTCATCCAACCTGGCCTTGAACACCTCCAGGGAGGGAGCAGCCACAACCTCCCTGGGCAACCTGTGCCAGTGTCTCACCACCCTCACTGGAAAGAACTTCTTCCTAACATCTAGTTTAAATCTCCCCTCTTCCACTTTAAACCCATTACCCCTTGTCCTGACATTACAAGACCTTGTCAATAGTGTCTCCAAGATCATCCAGTCCAACCTAGCATCCAGCCCTGTCCAAGCAACTAGACCATGTCACTGAGTGCCTCATCCAGGTTTTTCTTCAACACCTCCAGGGATGGCGACTCCACTACCTCCCTGAGCAGCCCATTCCAATGCCAATCACTCTCTCTGCCAACAACTTCCTCCTAACATCCAGCCTAGACCTCCCCTGGCACAACTTGAGACTGTGTCCCCTTCTTCTGTTGCTCCTTGCCTGGCAGAAGAGATCAACCCCACCTGGATACAGCCTCCCTTCAGGGAGTTGTAGACATCAATGAGGTCAGCCCTGAGCCTCCTCCTCTGCAGGCTGCACACCCCCAGCTCCCTCAGCCTCTCCTCACAGGGCTGTGCTCCAGGCCCCTCATCAGCTTTGTCGCCCTCTTCTGGACACGTTCCAGTACCTCAACATCTCTCTTGAATTTAGGAGCCCAGAACTGGACACAGCACTCAAGGTGTGGCCTGAGCAGTGCTGAGTCCAGGATCAGAATAACCTCCCTTGTCCTACTGGCCACACTGTTCCTGATCAGGCTGCTCAGGCAGGACCTACCCTTCCTAAACCCATGCTAGCTGGGCCTGATGCCTTGACCATCCTGTAGGTGCTTTGTGATGGCACTCAAGATGACCTGTTTCACGACCTTGCCTTGCACAGAGGTAATTCTCACAGTGCTGAAGAGCTGCCACTAATTCATTCGATAACTGACAGAGCTGAGCCTAAATTTTCATAAAGATCATCATCGTGTCCACAAAAACTACATAGGCACTTATTGTAATGCAATGTATGTGCAAACAAGCACAGAAGCAGAATGATGCAATTTGTATGCAAAGATATGGGTTTCCAAGGACAGCACTGCTCCATTACAACATCAGAGGTAAAAATGTACGTTCAAACACGTACCCATTTTTACTCATTTGTAGGTTAATAAAGAACAGGAAGAAATGTTTACTTAACAGCACATTTGAACCTGGCAGTACTGCTTTTTAATGAGCACTTCTAGAAAGCATGCTGTGCTTCGCATTTACAATTTAATTGTGCTAACAAGTCAAAAACGTCAGGGTATGTACTTGCATTTCTGAGAAATGCACCACTAGACCACACTTCTCTACATAATTCCCTCTTGACTATCATATTTCTGTGTTTATGCCACGTGCCTGAACATTTTAGGCAGCACATAATAAAACAGCCTGTCTGAAATACTTCACCTTCTTTTTCTCTATTGCACTGAAGGCCCATGAGCTGTCACGTATTCTCCCCAGAGTTTTTCCTTTATTTAGTCTGTATCAAAACAAGATGTATTTGGACTGAGCCCTCAGAATCACTTTTTCTGGTCAAATTATCAGTAACAAAGTGGCTAAGAACAACTACATCTAACTCTGGTAGGAGTTCAACCAGGATGCTCTGGCAAACACTAACATTTTAAAGCTCCTTACACTTAACTTTAAAGCACTGTGCTTTATTTGCATTTCCTGTGCACCCAATACACTAGAATACAACTGACACAGACCTGTCAAAACACAAACCAAACCCAAATAAACTCCAACACCAAACCCATGTTACAGCAAGGAAAACATTGCAACATGTGCGGCAACTGCTACACCTGTTCCACTAAGTAAAATAATGCCAAGAGGCTAGTCTGAAAATCTTACTCGCTCATCCCACATAACTTTCAGCTGAACCTGTAGCAGAGTTTAGGGCACAGCCAGCACCAGGGAACAAAACCCCAGCCCACGAGGCACTTACCCTCACTTTGATGTCCTAAGAGCACTGCGACAGTTGTCAGGCAGCCTTCAAAGTATTCAAAGTTCTTGGAACTGGAGGGAAGGAAAAAAATCTACATAGGAACGACTGAAATTAAGCCTTACAGCGAGGAAGTCACCACGTGGGGCGTACGAGGGGAGGACAAGCCTCCAGCCAGGGCCACGGTCCTACCAATCGGGGCGGGCACCGCTTCGGAAGGCTGCGGTGTGATTTTTAGGTATCGTTACCCAAGTGGAGTTTCCTGGGCGGACACTTCTGTTGAAAACTGGTGTGAGTTACAGAAACTAAACCCGATGGGCGGCACTTTGTCCTGCTGAGAGAAGCGACGGCACCGGCGGCACCCACCGGCTGCCGGGCGTGGGCCTCTGCCAGGCTGTGCCACCTTCGGCTCCGGCCAAGCGCCCGGGAGCCTACACTGTTCAGCAGGACCAGGAAGGTCGAGCGTCCTGTGCCCGGGAACGCCAGTCTGCCCCTGCCCTCGGCTCCGCCGCACAGCCGATGACAACACACGCTGCGGCGGCTCTGACAGCCGCAGTGACCGCCGAGGCCTAGGCCCCAGCAGCCCGCGAAAAGCACAGGAAAAAATTTAACTATTTTAAAACCCCTTGAAAATTGTGAAACCAACTTTAAGATGAAGTTACGGTGATAAAGTAGCGCTGGTCGGCCCAGCAGAGATGACCAGGCATAGATGACCAAATGCACTCCAGCCGTCGCCGGCTCCCGCCGGCCGCCACCGCCAGGCCGCCAAACTCCGCGAGACCCATGGGGCTGCCCGGCGCCAGCCACCGCCCCTGCGCCGATCCCCGCCCCTCGCTGTTTCCTGACGCGGCCCGGTGGCTCCTGGCTTCGTGCGGTCTACTCTGCCCGGGCCCCGCACCCTTCGCGGGCACCGCACCCTCCCCGGCAATGTAACGAGGCCCTGGGAAAAAAACAAGCACTTACCAGGAGTGGGGTTCGAACCCACGCGGACATACGTCCATTGGATCTTAAGTCCAACGCCTTAACCACTCGGCCATCCTGGTGCAGATACAGACGCGCTTCTCAGCCGCTCCTACATACGAAGTCGCACGCCTATCTGCCTCTCGCCCTCCCGCAACTTTCGGGCCGGTGCGGGACACCCGCAACTCCGCCATGCCGCCAACTTCGGCTTTATTTCCAGCGCAGGCGGACCCAGAGCGCACAGGGTGGCGTGCCAGGGCGGCCTCTCTCGGCGGTAGCGAGAGGCGGGCGGGCAGACCAGGCCCGGCAGGAAACCCTGCCCTGAGGCACTGGCACGCGGCGCAACTCCGACGTCCTGCCTCTGGTGGGCGCCAGCGTCGGAGCGGAAGAGGCCGTGGCGGCGGGGAGGGTGTGCGGGGCCGGAGCCGGCCCGCCTCTGAGAGCGCCGGGCGAGTGGTGTCAGGGGTTTCGCGCCAGGCCGGGCGGCTTCTGGGCTTGGGACGGCGGGGAGCGAAGGGTGCGGGCTGCTGCTCCGCGATCGAGCAGGTGCGGGTTTAGAAGCGAACAGCACCGCCGGGGAGGGCGGCACTGCCGCCGCGGTTCATCGATGGTGTTGAGAGAACTGCAGGGAAGTGGTCATGAGGCTCAAACCATCTAAAAAGAGCACAACTGGTTCGTTCAATACCCTTCCACACCCCTCCAGCGACGATGCCGGGTGAAATACCAGTTGACAGCTGCTCTTGGAACAAACTGTTGCCATTTTACTTTTTCCAGTCATTACCTGAAACCTATCTTCCATTGCTAATAAATAAACTGAAGAAAGTACACAGTGATCAGTCAGGCTTAATTAGCAGAAACATATTGCAGAGGAAAGATTTCTTGACATCTACCATTGCATGCCTTGTATATGTAAGCAATATACATAGTTCCTGCACTGGGATCTTCCTGCACTGGGATCTTCCTGCTCTCGCATCAGACAGCAAAAGGAAAACTGCCCCGTTGCTGGCCCTCCCCCCACTGCCTCCCATTCCCACCACCTTTGCTGTGCATTTTCCAGAGGAGAAGATGGAACTCCTCCATCCCATCAAGCTTTGCAGCACTGAGCCTGTTCCCAAGGGGTGAGAGGCAAATGCTCCATACAGCAGAGGCTGGGGACTACTACAGCCTCCAGTAAACTGGAGGAGGCACACAGAGGCCACCTGCTTTCCCATAAGCAAAACATACCCGGTTTGGTTGTTAAGACTTGTGCTAGTTTGAGCCTAGCTAGCATGTTTTGGTGAGAAGAACTAGATGATAGGCTGTAAAATGAAAACAATGGTGAGGTCTACTTCCCTCACGGTCTTGCTGGGATGTGTAAAGAAGAAAGGCAAAACAAAGATTACTGCACTTGTTTCTCTTCGCTGGGGAGCTTTGCGTGCTGAGGAGAAGCTGAGGCTGCTGGCTGGACTCCATCTTGCTTTCTAACCTCACCCTTCTTTTGCTTGGCTGCTTCACCTTGCTTTTTAACCCTCTTGGCCGAACCTCCACTCTTCCTTAGGACTGGGGTAAGGTTGAGAGGGGTAGGGGGAAGGTGAGGGGTGGTTGAGAGCCCCTCCTGGGGACTCAGGTTTCTGGGAGGGGAATTGTGTTTGTATTAACTGTTTTCCCTTGTATATTTCTGTCTATAACTGTATATACTGTAACTATCTGCTTGTAAATTGTGCCAGCTGTAAATATAAGCTTCATTCAAATTTCCAGAGCCGACTGAGTCTAGTCTGGGTGATTTCTAAAAGTGGGGGGGGTGGGGGATACCCAAACCATCACAAGACTCCTCGGTTGTAGATGGCCGTAAGGTCAGGACCTTAACTGTGCAAGCTACAGGTGATGCCTAAGCTCTTCAGCTGATAATCCTCAGAGATTGCTGGCACACTAGCTATGCTCCTGAAGGAAAAGCTATTTCTCACATACAGTGAAAGTCAACTCCTAACATTTTACAAAAATGAGGAACAGATCTGAAAACGTCCTGGTTTTGCTGGGACAATCGTAGGACAGCCATGAGACCATGTGGAGTTTCCAGTCATCCAGGAAAACTGACCCAAACTCTCTTGTAGGAGTACTCCATACCATAAATGACACACACAGTATAAAAGGCAAAGTCATATGAATATAGGATGTCCTCTTGCTTGGTCTCGGGTCCTGCTCTTGAGAACTGCTTTCCTGTTTATTGTGTCCACTGTATGTTTGCTGGGATGACTATAACTTAATAACTTCAGTGCTAGGCCCAGTCCTGTTCAATATCTTTATTGATGACCTAGACCAGGGGATTGAGTCCAGCATCAGGAAGTTTGCAGATGACACCAAGCTAGCAGCAAGTGTGGATCTGTTGGAGGGTAGGAGAGCCCTGCAGAGGGACCTGGGCAGGCTGGATGGGTGGGCAGAGGCCAATGGGATGAGATTGAATAAGGACAAGTGCAGGGTTCTACACTATGGCCACAACAACCCCAATCAGTGCTACAGGCTGGAGACAGAGTGGCTGAGAGTAGCCAGGCAGAGAGGGACCTGGGGGTGCTGGTAGAGAGTAGCTGAACATGAGCCAGCAGTGTGGCCAGGAAAGCCAATGGCATCCTGGCCTGCATCAGGAGCAGTGTGTTCAGTAGGACAAGGGAGATATTCTGCCCCTATACTCAGCACTGCTCAGGCCACACCTTGAGTGCTATTTCCAGTTCTGGGCTCCTCAATTCAAGAGAGATGTTGAGATACTGGAACCTCCAAGATCATCCAGTCCAACCTAGCACCCAGCCCTAGACAATCAACCAGACCATGGCACTAAGTGCCTCATCCAGGCTTTGCTTGGACACCTCCAGAGATGACGACTCCACCACCTCCCTGGGCAGCCCATTCCAACGCCAATCACTCTCTCTGGCAAAAACTTCCTCCTAACATCCAGCCTAGACCTCCTCTGGCACAACTTGAGACTGTGTCCCTTTGTTTCTGTTGCTGGTTGCCTGGCAGAAGAGACCAACCCCACCTGGCTGCAGTCTCCCTTCAGGTAGTTGTAGACAGCAATGAGGTCTGCCCTGAGCCGCCTCTTCTGCAGGCTGCACACCCCCAGCTCCCTCAGCCTCTCCTCACAGGGCTGTGCTCCAGGCCCCTCATCACCCTTCTCTGGACATGGTCCAAACATCCTTAAAGCAGGTTGTCCTCAGATTAGAAAAGCAGCAATTTAGCTTAGCTACTCAGTCCAGCCTCAGTATTTATCTTCTAAAAACACATATATCTGTATCTTTATATATGTGTGTATATATATATATGTATGGATATTAAACTAATAAAGAGTTGTATTTTCTAGAAGTTTCTGCCAAGACACATGTCTGCTTACTTGTGTCTATAGTCTGTGACTTTCTCATTGAAATAGCAGAGGTTCATCTGTCTTTTCTTTAAAATCATAGAATGGTTTAGATTTGGAAGGCACATAAATCTTGTTTAAAGAAAAAATCCCAGCTCAACTGGAGACTCATACACATATTCTGGATGCCCAGCATTCCACACTAAAAGTGTGTTGTAGCAGGAGGGTTTGTCCCTTTTACATGTATGCCTTTTTTTCCTTTTCACATTGTAAGAAGCAGCAAGCTGTGCCTGGTTGCCATTTCTCCTCCTCAGCAAGGGCTTCGATCCATAGGGGTATGGGTTTTTTGTGAAGTTTCTGCTGCTTTAAGTAGCAAACAAAACCAAAGTATCAAGAAACAGAAGCTAAAGGAGCCCCTCTCACATTTTAACTACCTCCTCTTCATACCCAGCTAGAGAGTTTGCCACATCTGGAAAAGGAAATAAAACCCTCAATCCATACAGTATGTTATGCCTGTATATCACATAGGAGTCCTCTTGACTTTCAGAATCAAAAGGCAACTTCTTAACAGGCACAAAGGTGTCCACTCTATGTCTTGCACTACTGCTATGCTAACATAGTATCAAATTGCTTTTATCATCTTTTCCCACACATCCTGTGTGGCACGAGTCTTTGCAACCATAGCTCAAGAAGTTGTTTTCAAAAGTCAGTTTAACTGTGACTAGGCAAGTTCACAGCCTGGCAAAATTTTTGTTCCTTAACAACCAAAGGACAGAAATAAAAATAGTATTAAGCAACAAACTCACATGCAACAAAAAAGAATGATTTCTTCAGTTACTGGATGTTATTTTTAAAGTGCCTCTTAGTCACATTGCAACTTACAGTTTTAAAGGGTACTAAAGGTACTAAGAGGGATGTGGAGATGCTGGAGCATGACCAGAGAAGGGCCACTGAGATGCTCAGGACTGGAGCAGCTCTGCTATGAGGAGAGACTGAAAGAGTTGGGGCTGTTCAGTCTGCAGAGGAGGAGGTTTCCAGGTGTCCTTGTGGCCTTCCAGGATCTGAAGGGGGCCTACAAAAAAGCTGCGGAGGGACTTTCTAGGCTATCAGGGAGTGATAGGACTAGGGGGAATGGAGCACAGCTGGAGGTGGGGAGAGTCAGAGTGGCTGTGAGGAGGAAGTTGTTGAGCATGAGAGTGGTGAGAGGCTGGACTGGGTTGCCCAGGGAGGTGGTTGAGGCCCCATCTCTGGAGGTGTTTAAGGCCAGGCTGGATGAGGCTGTGGGCAGCCTGATCTAGGGTAGGGTGTCCCTGCTCATGGCAGAGGGGTTGGAACTAGATGATCCTTGTGGTCCCTTCCAACCCTGACTGATTCTATGATTCTAAACTGCTGTTTCAGTGATTCTCAACTTCCATCCTTCAGCAACAAGAGACAAGGTTTCTAATTACCTTTTTCTTCATGTTTTTGCTCTTTCTTCATGTCTCAATTCAGATTAAAAACTTGAATGTTTTTGCTCTTCCCCATATTTTTTCTCTTTCTTCGTGTTTTTGCTCTTTCCCCTGCCTCAATTCAGATTAAAGACTTGAACATAAGCTTTGCATCTCTGCTAATGAAATCATCAAGAACTCTCAGACCTGCCAGACTAAATCTATGATTTTTCTTGCAGTTAAGAATCCTCCTAGAATGTATCAAACTCATTTCTCATGTTTTTTTTTTGTGTAGGAAAAAATATGAATTCTCTATCAATATGCCACACATTTGATTTATTGTGGCAACCAATATTAGGAGGGCTTTTTTAAGGGCATTACTTAATCTCCTTTCACCAACTCAGTTTAGTTCAGTGTCTCTTAAACTAAACTTAGACTGCAAGAAACTACTCAGAGCTGCTGATTCAATGTACAACACTCTATGGTTTCAGTTTTCCTTATGAAACCTTTTATTCCAATTGTAGACATACATATGTACAAAAAAAAACAAACAAAAAACCCCTCTCACTGTATCAAAAGCATTGGCAAGTGCCAAGAATATTCAAACAAAATTAAATACCTGTTTTATTTTTCATTGATTATGCACACATGCTGTCCTTCAGAGGTTTAGGGTATTTCTCTGCAAACACACAGTCCCATTAACTTGAATGGCAGTGCCTATGGAGTTAACCACTTCATCTTCCTCAGTGGCACCAATGCCACTGGTAATGGTGCCCACTCGACACTCTCCTTTCTCTCACCTCAAGTTTGAATGCTGGGTTGTTGGAGAGGTCCTCAGGCAAGCGTAATACTGATATCATCAGTACATCACTAAGTATCAAAACATCTTCTAGTTTAGAAGATTGGTGTTCCCCACTCTTCCAGGTGCTTTAGAAGAGACTTTCAGTTTCTGAGAAAGTTATCCATTTAGCTTCTATTTGTGTAAAAAAAAAAGCCTGTCTGGCTAAGAAGCATTTCCCAGTAGGACATGAAAGCTTGGAAGTTGGTGGGTTTCATTTGTGGGGTTTTTTNCCCCCCCCCCCCCCCCCCCCCCCCATTTTATTATATCAATATAAATAGTAAGAAATGTTTGGGTATTATTTTCACATACAAAATTAGTGTGCAAACATCAGAAGGGAAAATCTTTGTTGTGATTCTAGTGCAGCAAGGATGGCTTATGCACATCTGCCAAAGGAAAACTACCCAAATACAAAGTATTTGAAATGTTTAAATATGCTTTTTAAAATAGGTACAAATAGGATCAGTGCTTTAAAAAAACAAGTCACTAACTTCTGAAAAAATGTCCTGCATTCATTCAAAGGATAGCAACAGATCACAGTGTATCAGGAAGCCACCTAGAAACACTACAGTTGGAAAACCTCCAGAAGCAGGAGTTATAATCACTCACCAGACATTATTAATAGGTTTCATTGACAACTCAGTGGTTTCCAGGGCTGCAAATTTTCTGTTCTCTCCTCATGTTCCAAACCTGCTGTGAGCAGATTCAGTGTACACAAAAGGAAGGATTACTTTTAAGTTTGAGAAGAGCACTGAAATGACATAAAAATGTTTTCTTTCTGAAGAAATGTCCTCTTTACCCCCCTCTCCCCCCACCCCAGATTTCCTAATAATGGATGAAAAGTTGTAGGTTTTGTTCAGCAATAAAACAGCATGTTAATAAATTTAATCCTTCATGTTATTTAAAATAGATATTAAGTAAAAATAATCCATCCTCAGTCAATGCTTATTAAAAGAAGTCTCTTGACAACATAAATTCTTCCACTAAACCTGCTTGTGTGTATGTGCCAGCACCACAGGAGACTGAAATGCTTTCCCAACCCAACTGCTGTCATTCTAGGGGGGTTCTGCAGAAGGCCACTGCATGCATCCCTTTTGGCTGAAGCATTCATTGGCAGAACGATGTTTTAGAAGCATAAAAAACGTGGCAGTTGTGCAACTGAGAGTACAGTTAACGGCTCAAGTTGAAAGTCAGTGTTGCAGTGCTTCTAGCAGTTGCACTGCCTCACTGTTGCAGTGCTTCTAGCCACCTTGACAAAGTTGTGGGTACTCAAAATGGAGAAAAGCACTCACCTGCACACAAATGGAGTAAAAGCTGCATATTGTTATTTAAGGGGCAGAGACGTTTGTTAAGATTCATGACAGGTGGAAATCAGGTTGAAACAGAAACTAGTTCTGTGTCCTGAGGCAGCTAAGAGACTTAGTATTTTGTCAAATCAGCACCACAGAAGTCTGTTCAAGTATTTGCACAAGCAGGCTCCAAACTAATTCAAAGGGAAAGCTCCTGATTCAGCGGTGTACTGTGTCACCCCAGGTGGTAAGGCTGCACCACCTACAGACTCACTTTGACAAATAAGTTACTTCTTGAAATTTCTAATCTTCCCTAGGCTGAGTTCTCAGCCCACCATTTCTCTTTCTTGCCCATCTGAAACCAGTATCACTAGAGAGATCTTTCACCTCTAGTTACAGCAATAGAGTACATTTCAATAACAAAATAATTTGATCAACATTTCTAGGAGCTCTCAAACAGGACAGCTTTCAGCAATAAAAAAAACACAAGTGCAAAACAGCTCTCCATTTCTAAGGGTTGTCATTACAGGGAAGAATGCCTGATTTTTAACACATTAGAATTGATCTGCGATAGCTTCAGTGGGAATCACCTTTTGCAACAGGATAAGCAGCAGCAGAGGATCGTTCTGAGGGGGTGTTTTCTTCTGTACTCCAAAGCTTTTTTCACTTGTTCTTTAGCTTCTCCTACATAGTCCTCAACATTTTGCATATTTATCTCGATGACATCAAATGTATCTGCCTGTTCTTCCACTAGCAGGGCCACCTGCAGGAAAAGCTCATGAATTTCCTTAATGCGACCTTCTAACTTCACCAGCTCTTTATGGCGTGTCTCCAACTCGTTCAAGGCTGAGCGAGCCCCCTTAACATCCGACAAGAGATTCTCAGAGAAGACATCCCACTTGCCTTGCTCAATCATCTCCTCAATCTGGTTGCCAGAAACATCCTTGCCCATGATCTCCAGCTGCCGCTGAATTCGAATCTTGCAGTTCTCCCGTTGCTTCATCTCTGTTTCATTGTACTCAAACATAGCTCCCTGAAAGGCATGCATGAGATCAACATAGTGGTTCTTTGCTACCCTAGCAATGACAGACATAGCCCCATATTTTGTTACTGCGTCTTCACTGAAATCTCTCATTATCTGGAGTTTCCTGTGGATGTTTTCTCCCCGGGCCTTGATGTCTCTGGCGATACAATTAGCATCTCGTTTGATGCTACTAAGACGGCGCATGGAAGTAAGGAAGCGAGTGTTTTGCTTTCTGAGCCGCTTGACATCCTCTTTTAAGTGGTCATTTTCTGTCCGGATGTTCTGTATGTCTTTATGAAGAATTTCCAGGGCATAATCAGTCTCATAAAGGAGAATGTCACGGGGTGCATTTTCGTCATCCTCGCTATCAGAAAACTGTTGGTTGTGTAACCTGGCAAACTCACGCAGCTCGCTTAGCCGGTCTTTCATCCTGCCTGTAAAACAGAGCAACGGCAGGAAAGATGTTTAAAGGAAATAAAGGATTGGTTTGCAAGGATTGAACAATCATAATTAAGAACTACATCCTAGATAGAACTACGTCAAAGATCATAGAATCATAGAATCAAACAGGTTGGAAGAGACCTCCAACATCAGCCAGTCCAACCTAGCACCCAGCCCTAGACAATCAACCAGACCATGGCACTAAGTGCCTCAGCCAGGCTTTTCTTCAACACCTCCAGGGACGGCAACTCCACCACCTCCCTGGGCAGCCCATTCCAATGCCAATCACTCTCTCTGGCAACAACTTCCTCCTAACATCCAGCCTGTACCTCCCCCAGCACAGCTTGAGACTGTGTCCCCTTCTTCTGTTGCTGGCTGCCTGGCAGAAGAGACCAATGCTACCTGGCTACAGCCTCCCTTCAGGTAGTTGTAGACAGCAATGAGGTCTGCCCTGAGCCTCCACTTCTCCAGGCTGCACACCTCCAGCTCCCCCAGCCTCTCCTCACAGGGCTGTGCTCCAGGCCTCTCACCAGCTTCATCACCCTTCTCTGGACATGTTCCATCGTGTCCATGTGATTGGACAGAGCTGGGTGCTAGGTTGGACTGGATGATCTTAGAGGTCTCTTCCAATCTGGTTGATTCTATGATTCTATTCTATGTTAACAGTCTTTTGGGAAAGGGAAGATCTAGCAGCCCCATCAACAGACAGAGGTTTCAGCCTGGAGTGATTAAGGAAAACATTATCACTCTTGATGAGTTATGATGCCAGCGTGAGACACCTGAAGCATGGTTCTTTGTACCTGTTACATCCAGAAGTCAGTTCCTTCTGACTTCAGTAACTGCTGCAAGCCTCAGGTACTTTGCTGAGTAAGCTCACAAAGTAACAAGATAGACATCAGTGAATGAACACATGGATCAAGGCCACTTGTGAGAAGCTCATCTCCAAGGATATGTACAGCATCGCCCACGATCTCTGTGATCCGGTATATCCAGTAGAACCCAATTCTAAATGTGTAGAGAAAGATCAAATTACAGTTGCACTGACAAACTTCAGCCTGGGGTTTCCCAGTCTCCAAGTGCTTAGCTCTAAATGACTACATTATTTGAAACTACCAAACTTACATTCAAGGAAGTCAACACCAGGATCTTTCAACTCTGCTCTGAGGACCTGTACCAGTCAGGATAATGACTCCACAGCTAAAGTGATCACAGCTTCTGCCCTAACAAATGGATGCATCTCTTCAAGCTTGACTTGAGTCCTTAAAGATCAGGGACTTTTTGACATCTTCTTTCATTCTCCCTGAGTTCTGTTTTTTTGGGTTCTTTTTTCTGTTGGTAATGTGAATTACTTAGCCTGCTTCCCACTGCATCTTCACATACTCAAGGTGCTTTTCATTAAAAAAAAACAACCCAACACTTTTTTTTTAAACCTAAACCCCCAAAAGGCTCAAATGCAACACCACCACAAAGTCTTTCCCTGTTTCAAATTCACATTTCAAACAAAGGGGAACCAAACCTTCGCAAAAGAGGAGAGTAACTTCCACCAATTCCTTTGAGAGTGCCAGGGACAGAAGTGATACTAAAGAGCTAAAACAAAAAAGCATGGGAGAGCAGGGGGGACAGCACTTGAAAAGTTTTAGTTTAACAGATCAGTATTTAGAAAAGTTGACCTCCTTTATCAGACATGATTGTTGCTCAGGGAAGTTTCATAGAAACCCCAGGCTGCACCCCCCCAGCTCCCTCAGCCTCTCCTCACAGGGCTGTGCTCCAGGCCCCTCACCAGTTTTGTCACCCTTCTCTGGACACTTTCCAGTATCTCAACATCTCTCTTGAACTGAGGAGCCCAGAACTGGACACAGCACTCAAAGTGTGGCCTGAGCAGTGCTGAGTATAGGGGCAGAATATCTCCCTTGTCCTACTGAACACACTGCTCCTGATGCAGGCCAGGATGCCATTGGCTTTCCTGGCCACACTGCTGGCTCATGTTCAGCTACTCTCTACCAGCACCCCCAGGTCCCTTTCTGCCTGGCTACTCTCAGCCACTCTGTCTCCAGCCTGTAGCACTGATTGGGGTTGTTGTGGCCAAAGTGTAGAACCCTGCACTTGTCCTTATTCAATCTCATCCCATTGGCCTCTGCCCACCCATCCAGCCTGCCCAGGTCCCTCTGCAGGGCTCTCCTACCCTCCAACAGATCCACACTTGCTGCTAGCTTGGTGTCATCTGCAAACTTCCTGATGCTGGACTCAATCCCCTGGTCCAGATCATCAAGAAAGGTATGGAACAGGGCTGGGCCCAGCACTGATCCTTGGGGCACACCACTAGTGACTTTGCATCTACTTACATATAGCTAGCATTGTTTGTAATGAAAACTGCAACGCATCAATATGTAGTACAGTAGTAGCTGCTAGGGATAGCCTCAGCACTCATTCTTTACAATGAGCAGCACTCTTTCCCTCAGTACAGGGCCTGCTGCAGCAGTGGACATTGAGTTCCCTGGCTGGAAAGCAGCTGTGCAGAAAAGAAGCTCGATGTGCTGGTGGACATTTAGTTGAACGTGAGTTAGCAATGCACCCTTGTGGCAGAGGACGCCAACGGCAGCCTGGGCTGGCATCGCAACAGTGGTCGAGGGAAGTGATCCCTTCCATCTGACCTTTCAGCCTCCACATCTGGAATGCCGTAGCACTGCCCAGCACTAGAGACGCAAACACACTGAGATGAATTAAGAGGAGGCCACCGAGATGGTGAGCAGAGAGAGCTGGGAATGATCGGCCTGGAAAACAGGAAGCTCAAGAGATGCACAGCGACAGCACAAGAGGCAACAGATCCAAGTGGAAACACCACAGGAAAAGCCAGACAGATGGTAGTGGGGGGTGGGGAAGGGAGAACCCCCATCTATCAGAAACACTGCAGATTGTGCCCAGAGAAGTTCTGGAATATGCATCCTTGAAGATAGCAAAAACTGACTTGGGCATGACCCTTAGCAACCTGAACTACCTCTGTGTGTTTTCAGTGAGTCTGCATTAGGTGATCTTCAAAGGACCACTCTAAATTGTTCTAGTACTCAGCCTTAGGTCACAAGTTTGCTATTTTGAACATGAGTGATAAATATATTAAACTACTCACACGGGTTTATTTAAGATACATCTAGCACACTAGAGTATCAAGACACCAGCTGCTCTGTACTCCAGAGTCAGACCCCACCTGGAGTCCTGTGTGCAGTTCTGGAGCCCCAACACAAGAAGGACATGGAACTGTTGGAGTGGGTCCAGAGGAGAACCATGAAGATGATCAAAGGGCTGCAGCAGCTCTGCTATGAGGACAGGCTACAAGAGTTGGGGCTGTGCAGGCTGGAGAAGAAGAGGCTTTGAGGAGACCTTATAGTGGCCTTCCAGCATCTGAAGGGGACCAACAGGAAGGCTGGGGAGGGACTACTGACAAGGTCTTGTAATGACAGGATGAGGGGTAATGGGTTTAAACTGGCAGAGGGGAGATTTAAACTAGATGTTAGGAAGAAGTTCTTTGCAGTGAGGGTGGTAAGACACTGGCACAGGTTACCCAGGGAGGTTGTGGTTGCTCCCTCCCTGGAGGTGTTCAAGGCCAGGTTGGATGAGGCCTTGAGCAACCTGTTCTAGTGAGAGGTGCCCCTGGCAGGAGGTTGGAACTGGATGATCCTTGAGGTCCTTTCCAACCTAAACCATTCTATGATTCTATTCTATAAATACCTTAACTCTAAGACTGTGTGTTTAACAGAGAGAGTGGCTGGCATAGGAATGGGCTGCCAGGGAGGTGGTCACAGTCCCTGGAAATGTTCAAGGAAAGCCTGGCTGAGGCACTTAGTGCCATTGTCTGGTTGATTGGCTAGGGCTGGGTGCTAGGTTGGACTGGATGATCTTGGAGGTCTCTTCCAACCTGGTTGATTCTATGATTAGCTGTCCAATTTCCTTTTAAAATACTGTGCATATTCAAACTGGGAGATGTACTTCCATGTTCATTTTTGGGCTAGTCAAATGTGTCCTTATAAAAATCAAATTCCTTCTTCAGAGCATCAACTCACACACACAGGAAATACAGGCCAGCTAATGACTGCAGAGGTTTCAGCTTTGAAGTCAGACACCCACCAAATACAGTCAGCTGAGGGCACGTTCAGTACTCATCTCTGGATGTTAGCATGCTATGTCTTGGTATTAATCACCACAATGACTGCCTTTCCCATGGTGCATGAGAAAGCCACGAGTCCTAGTGCAGTAAGACTGCAGCCCCACATTAACTCAACATGACATAAGATTGCAGACAGGAATGCAAATCCATTCCAAAAATGAAATACACATAAACCCAGTTTCTTTTAGCCTCATATGTTCACAAACAGGAGTCCTGCACAACATACTTACATTGCTGGGCTAATATTTTGCAGGCTGTTATCTGCATAGAAGTAACTTAAGGATGAAAAGTTACTTCTATAGAATTAAAGGAGTTGAGAGAATCATAGAATCAACCAGATTGGAAGAGACCTCCAAGATCACCAAGTCCAACCTATCACCCAGCCGTAACAAATCAACCAGACCGTGGCACTAAGTGCCTTATCCAGGCTTTGCTTGGACACCTCCAGGGACGGTGACTCCACCACCTCCCTGGGCAGCCCATTCCAATGCCAATCACTCTCTCTGCCAACAACTTCCTCCTAACATCCAGCCTAGACCTCCCCTGCCACAACTAGAGACTCTGTCCCCTTCTCCTGTTGCTGGTTGCCTGGCAAAAGAGACCAGCCCCCTACCTGGCTACAGCCTCCCTTCAGGGAGTTGTAGACAGCAATGAGGTCAGCCCTGAGCCTCCTCTTCTGCAGGCTGCACACCCCCAGCTCCCTCAGCCTCTCTTCACAGGGCTGTGCTCCAGGCCCCTCACCAGCTTTGTTGCCCTTCTCTGGACACCTTCCAGGATCTCAACATCTCTCTTGAATTGAGTAGCCCCAAAGTGGACACAGAACTCAAATTGCACAGTTCAGCTTTAACATTTGTATATCCACATCAGTGAGTTTGAGGACTAGTGGTGAAATAAAGCAGTTTCAGCACAGCATCCGTATTTCATCACCAGCTGCTGAGAAGGAAGCCAGTCTACATTTTTTTTTGCAGATGTTAGTTAATGCCAGCTTTTGAACTACTCAAAGTCGACTCAGTAATCTTCTCAGCCTTGAGTAGGGCCTTACATGATGAAGCTTTTAGTTGAGCTGAAGTGGCCTGCTTGAGGAACAACAGGTATTTCAAAAGAAGTCAGTTACAATAATTGCTATCAGCACCTCTTTGTTCTCTGAGAAGGTACAAGTCCATTTGTGCTCCACTACAAACCCACGTGGTTCATCCTGCCTCTGACTGCCATGTGCTTTGGGGTGCCTGACACACCAGAGATGTGACCCAAGAAACAGGTACTGAGCAATTACGAAATAATGTGCTTCTGGGCAGAATTACTTCATGGTGAAGTGCCTACATTCCAGCAACTTCCCATACACTGCAACATTGATGGAAATCCACTCAGATGCACTTGCTAAGTGCAGCACACTCCATTATGAGGCAAAGTGTCCTGTTGTTGCACAAAAATGCAAGCCATGTATAGGTGAAAGAAACGTTAAATGCAGCTGAAGGCTGTCATTTAAGTGTTGGAGTCTCAGATTAATCACAATTTTGTAGAATATCTGGTTTGGACTTGACTGTCTTAGATCAGATTTGATAATTTTGCCTGGTATCTGCTGTCCAGTAATAGATTTAACAGTAGTAATTGTAACTTGGAAAACAGATAATTGTTTACAGTAGCTTTTCCTTTATCTGGAAGAGATTCTGACTGACAGCTCCAGCATCTCCACATCCCTCTTGTCATAGGGGCTCCAAAACTGGATGCAGTACTCCAAGTGGGGTCTCACCAGAGCAGAGGGGTAGAATCACCTCCCTCCACCTGCTGGCCACACTTCCGCTGCAGCCTAGGCTCTGGTTGGCTTTCTGGGCTGCAAGTGCACACTGCTGGCTCCTGTTAAGCTTCTCATCCAGCAGCACCCCCAAGTCCCTCTCCTCAGGGCTGCTCTCCAGCCACTCACTGCCCAGCCTGGATTTCTGCTTGACATTGCCTCCACCCAGATGCAGGACCTTGCACTTGATCTTGTTGAACCTCATGAGCTTCGTTTGTGCCCACCTCTCCAGCCTGTCCAGGTCCCTCTAGATGGATCCCTTCCCTCCAGCCTGTCTGCTGCACCACACAGCTTGGTGTTGTCAGCAAACTTGCTGAGGCTGCACTCAATGCCTCTGTCCATGGCACCCACAAAGATGGTGAACAAGACTGGTCCCAAAACTGATCCCTGAGGAACTCTGCTTGTCACTGGCCTCCACTTGGACATGGAGCCATTGACAGCCACATTAGACACTGCCCACTTCATTTTGCAGTCAAAGCCTGTGTACAACAGAATACCTCCTTTATACTTCCAGTCACCCAAAGGACTGAAAATATAAATCTTAAGACATTTTTTCCCTCAAAGCTTGCACGAAGTGGCAACTTCTCCCATTCTACCAAATAAGTTATATAGTCCAAGTCAATATATGCAGAGAAGTAAAGATGGTCCCATTCTTTGCAGTCTGTGTCTGCAGTTGTTGGACTCTCAGTCGCCATTGGTTCATTTTCTACTATAAAAGCTAAGAAAAGCCTAGAGAAAAAATGAACAAACAAACAAACAAACTAACCACCAAATAGTTTGTTGCCTTTAACTCATAATGAATTGTCCTGGTCTGAGTTGGAACTGAACTGTTCAGTGTTTTTACATTTCAGCTCAATCTTATCTAAATAATGGCACATTCTGAAGTTAACAGCATGGTTTTGCAGACAGTGCCTGCCTCTCATAGTGATATTGCTCCGAGTTTCTAATTAGTACCAAGGATTGGTAGACAGATTAAGGTCACAGCTAAATCTTGTGTGCTGTGCTGGGGGTGCAGAATAAAAGGCTGCACTGCAAGGACAAGTAGACAGTTCAGGTGAGCCTAAACTGACCAGTGAGGTATTCCATTGCATATACATCATACTCAGTATAAAGCTGGGGGAGAGGCTGAGGGAGCTGGGTGTGTTCAGCCTGGAGAAGGAGGCTCAGGGCTGACCTCATTGCTGTCTACAACTACCTGGAGGGGGCTGGTCTCTTCTGCCAGGCAAGCAGCAACAGAACAAGAGGACACAGTCTGAAGTTGTGCCAGGGGAGGTCTAGGGCATTGGAATGGGCTGCTCAGGAATGTGGTGGAGTTGCTGTCCCTGGAGGTGTTTAAGAAAAGTCTGTATGAGGCACTTAGTGCCATGGTCTGGTTGATTGGCCAGGGCTGGATGCTAGGTTGGACTGGATGATCATGGAGGTCTCTTCCAACCTGGTTGATTCTATGATTCTAAGCTGAGGGATCACAAGAGTCAGGCTCTCTTCTTCAATGACTGGCATCCCAGGAAGACTCTGTCAATTCTGCCTTCAATCTCTATCCACGTGTTTCTGAATCCAGTTCCAGAATCCATCTCCTGAATCTGATTCCCATTTGCTGCTGAGTCCAGTCTAGGATTTCTGCCACAGTATCAGTGGTGACCATGACATAATTACCATCAGGGTGTGGAATTAAATACTGTGTTTGAACATATTTCATTTTGTTGTTATTATTTTCATTAAAGTAGCTTTAATTTTCTTTTCCAGTTCCTAAGTCTCTCTCTCTTATTCCCTGTCATGCACTAAGTGCACACATGAATTTTTCACAGTTATGACTAGAATGACCCAACAACAATTTTCTTTTCCACTTCCTAAGTCTCTCTCTCTTATTCCCTGTCATGCACTAAGTGCACACATGAATTTTTCACAGTTATGACTAGAATGACCCAACAACAATTTTCTTTTCCACTTCCTAAGTCTCTCTCTCTTATTCCCTGTCATGCACTAAGTGCACACATGAATTTTTCACATATTTATGATTAGAATGACCAAACAACCTCAAGTTTTAAATTGTTTCTACACAGTAACATATGCTAAGTAAACACTGTTCTTGATTTGGAGAGGGCAGCCTGTTGTACATACTTCTACTTACTGGGTTGTCTAAATTTTTACCAGGGTTGTGGCTCACCACTGACAAATTTCTCAGCATCTCCCCTTGACATTTTTCTCACAGGTCATACTAATGAGCAATTGTAACTAAATTTGGTTCTTTGTCCAAGAGGAGGCTGTAGAAAAAAAGAAGTGTCTCTATCTTCACCACATGGCCCACTGAAAAGCATTGTCTTCATGTGCATAGCTTAAACCCCCTCCCACACTTAGGAATTCTCTCCAGCAACTGTCATGCTTCTGTATATAAATGGAAATTAAGGACAGGAAAGGCTGGACGTGCTGGAATGTGTCCGGAGAAGGGCCACTGGGATGCTCAGAGGGCTGGAGCACCTCTGCTATGAGTACAGACTGGAAGAGTTGGGGCTGTTCAGTCTGCAGAAGAGAAGGCTCCAAGGTGACCTTCTTGTGGCCTTCCAGGATCTGAAGGGGGCCCACAAAAAAGCTGGGGAGGGACTTTTTAGGCTGTTAGGGAGTGACAGGACTAGGGGGAATGGAGCAAAGCTGGAGGTGGGGAGAGTCAGATTGGACGTGAGGAGGAAGTTGTTGAGCATGAGAGTGGTGAGAGCCTGGACTGGGTTGCCCAGGGAGGTGGTTGAGGCCCCATGCCTGGAGGTGTTTAAGGCCAGGATGGATGAGGCTGTGGGCAGGCTGCGCTAGGGTAGGGTGTCCCTGGCCATGGCAGGGGGGTTGGAACTAGATGATCCTTGTGGTCCCTTCCAAACCTGAGTGATTCTATGATTCTAAGGCTAATGTACACCCCAAAATTAGCCACTTCCTTTTCCTAAGGGTGCTAGAATCAGAATACATCATCAGCAACTGCAGATACTGAAAATCTGCTACATCCTTGAGACTTGCAAGCTGACTCCCATCATTTTTACCACACACAGCTTGCTAAAAACAGAACACTGATGCAAAGAGTAGATATCCTGGTTGATTCTATGATTCTGTGACATGCACATGATTGTATTTTACCCAAAGGGGAGAAAAAAATCCCACCATTGCTCTCCATTCAGTCCTTTCAGTACAGGCAGTGCACCGCAGGCTGACTACTGCAGCGTGCCCGTTCTCCCTGCCATAAGCACCACTAAGGTCTTCAGGTGAGACTGGCCTGGATGGAGACAAGAGGAGTGTGAACTGTAGCTCCATGGGCTTGGCAAATGGCCAAGACAGAAGCATAGAATGAATCATAGAATGGTTTAGGTTGGAAGGGACCTCAAGGATCATCCAGCTCCAACCCCCTGCCATAGGCAGGGACACCTCCCACTAGAGCAGGCTGCTCAAGGCCTCATCCAGCCTGGCTTTAAACGCCTCCAGGGAGGAAGCATCCACAACCTCCCTGGGCAACCTGTGCCAGTGTCTTACCACCCTCACTGTAAAGAACTTCCTCCTAACATCCAGTCTAAATCTCCCCTCTTCCAGCTTAAACCCATTCCCCCTCGTCCTGACATTACTAGACCTTGTCAATAGTCCCTCCCCAGCCTTCCTGTAGGCTCCCTTCAGATACTGGAAAGCCACTCTAAGGTCTCCTCGAAGCCTTCTCTTCTCCAGGCTGCAGAGCCCCAACTCTCTCAGCCTGTCCTCATAGCAGAGCTGCTGCAGCGCTCTGGTCATCTTCGTGGCTCTCCTCTGCACTTGCTCCAGCAGTTCCATGTCCTTCTTGTGCTGGGGGCTCCAGAACTGCACACAGTACTCCAGGTGGGGTCTGACGAGAGCAGAGTAAAGGGGGAGAATCACCTCCCTTGCCCTGCTGGCCACACTGCTCTTGATGCAGCCCAGCACACGGTTGGCTGTCTGAAGCATACCCCTAGCATAAACAGTCAGACAGCCATCCATGCATTTCTTGGCAATTACTACAGCCCTGTGCTGCTGTGAGTCACTGTGCAAGGCAGCTGGACTCACAGGTAGTGCTGTTGCTACAGAGCCATGACTATATACATTATCTAATTAATCACCTCAGCTTCCCCAAAACACATTGGCTCAGCAAAATAGCTATGTACATGCCACATTTATGTAACTACTATTGTTACCACACACTGGTATTTGTAAGTAATTTAGACATTATGCTGGCATCCGGGTAGAAATACAAGGTTGCATGTGATCATCAGTCAGAAGCAACACGTTCCAGAGACATCTTTGAATCAGCATAACAGCATTACTTTTTAAAATACACATACATTTAAGGCTTCTAATAGAATGTTACAGTCTGAGATCAAGTTCCTCTTGCAGCCTTTCAGCATCTAAAGGGGGCCTGTAAGAAAGATGGGGACAGGTTCACTCTGATATGGGTCAAGAACTGGCTGCAGGGCTGGGCTCAGAGAGCGGTGGTGAATGGTGCCACCTCCAGTTGGCAGCTGTCTCTAGTGGTGTGCCCCAGGGATCAGTGCTGGGCTCAGTCCTGTTCAATGTCTTTACTGAAGATCTGAACCAGGGGATTGAGTCCAGCATCAGTAAGTTTGCAGATGACACCAAGCTAGGAGCAGGTGTGGATCTGTTGGAGGATAGGAGAGCCCTGCAGAGGGACCCTGACAGGCTGGATGGGTGGGCAGAGGCCAGTGGAATGAGACTGAACAAGGCCAAGTGCAGGGTCCTACACTTTGGCCATAACAACCCCAGGCAGCACTACAAGCTGAGGACAGAGTGGCTGGAGAGCAGCCAGGCAAAAAGGGATCTGGGGGTGCTGGTAGAGAGCAGCTGAACGTGAGCCAGCAGTGTGCCCAGGTGGCCAGGAGAGCCAATGGCTTACAGTTGTGTAGGTTTTGCAACAGGATCCAGAACTCAGCCCCATGTGTGCTGACCCACATGAACAAACACACCAACAAAACATTGTGTATTTAACCTTAAAGGGATTTTTCAAAGTAAAGAGTGCTTACAGAATGCTTTAGGCTGGAAGGGACCTTTAAAGGTCATCTATTCCTACCTCCCTGCAAGGGAGGCTGCTTAGAGACCTATCCAGCCTGCCCTTAAATGTTTCAAGTGATGGGCCTTCCACCATCTCTGAGCAACCATGTTCATGACTTTCACCACCCTCATGGAAAAAAAGAAATCTTCCATCTATCTGGTCTAAACCTACCCTCTTTTAGTTCAAAACATTGTCCCTCGTCCAATCTCAAGAGACCTTGCTANGCTCCCTCAGCCTCTCCTCACAGGGCTGTGCTCCAGGCCCCTCACCAGCTTCGTTGCCCTTCTCTGGACACGTTCCAGCACCTCAACATCTCTCTTGACTTAAGGAGCCCAGAACTGGACACAGTACTCACGGTGTGGCCTGAGCAGTGCTGAGTAAAGGGGCAGAATAACCTCCCTTGTCCTACTGGCCACACTGTTCCTGATCCAGGCCAGGATGCCATTGGCTCTCTTGCCTACCTGGGCACACTGCTGGCTCATATTCAGCTACTATCTACCAGTCTCCCCAGGTCCCTTTCTGCCTGGCTGCTCTCAGCCACTCTGTCTAACCTCACAGCACCTAAAATATCTCAGATTATGCTATAATATTCAGTTGTTGTCCATAGCACCATGCTTATCTGCAGTGCCCAGAAGATACTGTTATGACACTATCCATATGTACTAGGCTTAGTTTCTTGTGCTGGGTTGAATCTAACTGGAATATTTTTACTGAGAGAAATTAAATCCTTAGCTGTGAGAAGAGGAAAACAACATGTACCCTATTATCACCCATTCTTCTGCTGAGAAACAGAACTGGTCAAAATATAGATAAGACACTCCTCACACACTGCTCAGCTCTCACTTGGGGCTGTGACTTCTTTCAGGCAATCTGGTCTTTGTGGCTGACTCTGCCTTAACTCTAATCCAATCTAACCCTTTTTCCACTAACCTCCTTGATGTCTTTTTTTTGCCATCTCACCTCAGATCTACAGATTTATCACGTGAGATACACGTGGGTTGATCTGGTTATTTCTGAAGGGAGGGAAAGAGGGAGGGGGAAGGGAGGATTGGGTCTGGAGCCCTCCTGGGGACTGTTTCTGGGAGGAGTGTTATATTTCTGTAGTTTCTGTATTACTTTTAACTTGTATATAACTGTATATACTTGTGTTTATCTGCTTGTATATTGTGCTAAGCTGTAAATATAGCTTTATTCTTTAACTTCCAGCTGGCTGAGTCTAGTCTGGGTGATTTTCTTAAGTGGGGGGGGGGGGAATGGGTAAGTCCCAAACCATCACACTTCTTCATGAAGATCTCTAATGACAACAGAGGGTAATTTGCAGGTTTAGTCTCAGTCAAACACCAGATATATTTGCCATGTAACTTAACGTGCAATTTCAGTTTTAGAGCAGTGGCATACAAGGCAGTCAGTGGAGGTGGAAGCGGGGGAAAGAGGTGAGAATGAAAAAAAAAGGTGAGAAAAAGATCATCCGTGGTGTTGGGCATCTAAACCATCCTTTCTTAAGAATGATCATCTGTTCATCTTTGGTGTGTTTTGAATAAAAAAAGAAGTTAGGCTCACCTTGTAGTCTCACCACTCCCATATAAAACGACTTAAATAGCAAATAACCCCACTGGTAAGAAAGCAGCACCCTTCAAATTGTATTTGCATCTGAAAGAGCCAGAGAATGCCATTTTGATCCCTGACAGCTTTAAAAACGTCTCCTAAAATACCAAAGAAAGGACAAGAACAAGAAGTGTGAATGTCCGTTTTAGGCCACTGGCATTCTTCTAGTCATTTCCTTTTGTGGCATCAGGCGGTTAGGTTCGGTTATCTCAGACGTACATGAGTACTAATTCTTCTTGGTAGGAAAGGAAATGAGTATCAATTTATAGGAAGCAATCAAAGAACGTTTAACTTTTGCACACACTCCCAGATCTGGCCATGATGATGCACACCTCCCCTCCCCCCCCAAGAAAAAGGCATAAAAGCTATTATATTTTGAACATAATCCCACATTTCCTACAAAAGCTGCTCTGGAGCTATTCATAACCACCTATGAGCATATTCATAACCATGTATGAGCACTAAGAATGAAATGTTAATACTTGTTAGGCCAGACGAACAAGGCAGCTAGAAGTGCAGGCATCTGTTTGGGCTGGGCGAAGAGACTCACATTTGAAAGTCCCTCTGTTTTTCCCTCATCATACGGAAAACCCAGCCACATCTTTTTCCCCTTTTTGAAGGACTAGACCCTACACAAAGGCAGCTAAGGTTCCTTCGTACCCAAGAGCTCAGCCTCCATCCCCTGTCAGCCCTTATGCTCTGGGCTTTGGACTTCCCCTCTCGACTCAAACGGGTCAGTTTCGTTTGCTCTTACGGAAAAGGCGATGTGCAAAGCACTCCGAAAGCCCCCGGCTCTTTCCGACTTGCCGGATGTGTTGGCTGCCGAGCACTGGAGACGCACCGGGACTCCCCTCAACAGCAGGCGAAGTGGGGGCCTGACCGCCACCACCGGAGCCAAGGCCTCGGCCCGGATGAGATCTGTCCCGAAGCAGCCAGGGCACTCTCGCTGATTCTGAGGGGGGGCCAGGGGGTGCGGCAGCGCTTCCCGCGTCCCGGGAGCCGACAGCGAGAAGCCCAGCCGGGCCAAGCTCCTGACGTCCGAATGTTTCCCCCTGTGCGGTACTCACCCCCGGCAGCGCAGCCTGGCTCGACCCGTCCCTGCTGCTCGCGGTCCGCGGCTCGCTACCCCCGCACAGCTCCCGGGCGGCCGCCGCAGCACCCGCGCCGTCGGGGAGGACGCCGCTCCCCGTGCAACGCCCCACCCCGCCAATCAGCTCACCCGCCTATTGGCTGCGAGAGGGGCTTGCTTTGCATAACCCCGCCCCCCCCGGCTCGCACCACCCTCCCGCGCGGGGAACGCCCAGAGGCAGGCGCCGGGAAGCGGCACGGGGCGGGTCGATGTGCCGCCGTTCCCGGGGCCGTCTCGGCCGTTCCCTAATTACTGCAGTCTTCCCGACACCCGGCCGCTTGGCTGGACACGGCTGAGGGGCCATCTGGGGCTGCGGTGAGGCCTGGGACGGACAGGGAGCTAAAACCGACGGGGCGTACGGGCGCTTGATAGAGCGAGGGCCAAACGCCGCCTGCAGGGGCACGTCCCCGGCACATCCCCTAGTGCCGTCCTGATCCAAACACCACCACCCCGCCTCCCTCCCTGCCCTCCCTCCTCGCTGTTTCATACAGCAGCGTCCATCCCGCCCCGTTGGCTTGATGATACAGGACGTCAAAGGAGCTTCTGGCAACGCAATTTTAACAACTTACGGGGCTTAGCTTGGGCGAGAGACAGTGTGCTCTTGGCGTGGTGCTTCAGGCTAAAGGTCAAATTTAGCCCATGTTTGGGTGGTGACTTCGATAATCTTGACCATTCCTGGCAAAGCAACACCTTCCCCATCATGCTAACTTTAACAAAGCACATGCAAATTTTTAATACACAATAATAATACACACAAAACCCCCCACACTAGTAGCTACATAGGTTTTTTCATAGCTTTCTGGGATATGAAGGTTTTGCTTTTCATGAACATCTTCAATATTTATTTGGGTGTAGTTTTTTCTCCCTTTCACCACCAAAAGAAAATTGAGATCATTTGAAAGTGCAAATTTTAAAAGATAAAGCTTACTTCTTCGCTGATGCCAGGTGTTAGCTGAAAGAGCAACTGTGCTTTTCTGAGCCACTGTCATTTATAACAAGGCTCCAGCATTTCTCCTACATTGGATCAATCCTATCCTGTGCATGACAGGAGAAATTTCAGTCACGAGATGCTGCCTCAACAGTGGCAGGAGAGAGCCAAACTATTAGTGTCTTCCCAGCTCGGGAGGCAGCTAGGAAGTCAGCTGCTCATATGGTCTGGGAGTAGCCAGTCCGGGTGCCACTGGCAGCTCTCTCAAAGGACCCCAGGGCTTGCCAAGCCTGCATGAATGGCACAAAAGTGGGGAGAACCACACAAAACCAGAGATAGTGTAAAACTGAGAGCTGTGCAAAAGGTAGGAGCTGTCCAAAAGCAAGGATGGTCCAAAACAGGAATTCTGTCACAGCAGGAACCTGTCCTGTTGGGAACTCTTTCAAGGTGGGAATCTTTCAAGATGGGAACTCTCAAGGCAGGAACCCCTTCCCTTCTCCCTTGCTCTATTTATGCTTTTCTAGACAGTGTCCATTTGCCATTTTATACTGGGTGAGAAAACCCAGCCAAGCACCAGCCCAACTCCAGCGTGGGCTCCCACATGCAAAAAGGCCTCCTGCTGTTCTCCCTTCAGGCCTGCAGGGTGTGTGTGGGGAAAGCAGTTTCGCACCTTATTCTCTCCATTCAAACCCACAGCAGAGGGGGGGGAAGAAGAAAGGAATTTGGAGTACTCTGGAACAATATAGAAGATCAAACAGACGAGCAGAAACTCTCCTCTGCTTTGGGAGGAAAGTTAAATTTTCAGTATCTGAGTAGTAGCAAGGTAGCAATATTGTCAAATTATTAACCTTCTAAGAAAGGACATGGAGAGCAAGAGGACTATATTTCTACTTGTATTAAAGGAGATTGAAGCAGGTTGAAAGCTTTCAGAGAAAGCAAAATAAAAATTCATCACTGGCAAACAAGGACCCTGAAGTGCATGAGCATAGCATGTTGCTAGATCCTACAAAGGGCCCATTTGCACAGGCTTGGGAGAAACAAAAGCAGGTGCATCATATAAAAAGATTGTTTTGTCATCACGCAGCCAGAGACACTTGTTTTGGATTATTATGCTCATTTCAGTCACTTCTGAAGTAACATGAACAGGGTAGATTGATAATGAAAGTCAGTAAACAAAGTGTTTTGCCCGTAAAAGACGTTTAGAATTTTCAGTCTTGTCATTTTCATCCTCCCCTTGAGTCCTAAAGCAGCCTTACATACAAAGCTTAGGAAAGTAATAAGTGTTTCAGTTTGGTACCCTCTGTCAAAAGCTACTGACATTATAAAACAGCTTCTTCACAAAATGATGCTGATAGAGAATCACAGAATCAGTCAGGGTTGGCTGTGACACCCTACCCTAGATCAGCCTGGCCAGAGCCTCTTCCAGCCTGGCTTTAAACACCTCCCGCAATGGGGCCTCAACCACCTCCCTGGGCAACCCAGTCCAGCTTCTCACCACTCTCATGATGAAAAACTTCCTCCTCATGTCCAGTATGAATCTCCCCACCTCCAGCTTTGCTCCATTCCCCCTAGTCCTGTCACTCCCTTACAGCCTAAAAAGTCCCTCCCCAGCTTTTTGGAGACTCCCTTTAGATACTGGAAGGCCACGAGAAGGTCACCTGGGAGTCTCTTCTCTAGACTGAACAGCAAACTTGCTGAGGCTGCACTCAAAGTGTCTGTCCATGTTGGTTGTGTGAGAAACAGGCTGCAGAAAGTAATTCAGAAGCCAAGTCTCTCCACAGCTAGCTAATTCTTTGCTGAAGAGTTAATTTGATTTATGAAGAATAACACAGTGCTCTACATATTGAGCCCTGCAGACGTTTTTCCTTTTGCTTTCTTTTTCTTTCCTTCGTTAGGAAGAAGGCTGTCGGGAAAGGATGGAGTGCTGGGTGCTGCTAAGATGTAATTGCTGTAAAGAGAGGATGCTCTGCTCTAAAGTCCTCTCTCTTGGTTGTTTAGGAAAGGATTTAACATTCTTCTCTAATTATGCCTGAAAGGCATGCAAAGCCAGCCCTCGGTGTAATGCCCTTGATTCCTTGTGAACCACAATTTGGCATCCATACATGCCTTTGAAGGTTCATTACCCAGTTCTTAAAGAGCTGCAAATCTAGTTATAGTTGTATTAAATGCTGGATTGGATGGATGGGAAATAGCCCTGGGACTTGGTTGATTCAGGAGATGATGGCAGGTGCCAGCATGTTTTACTAAGCTAGTAACCAAAAATGAACAAATTAAGAATACTTTCTTATAACAGATGTAAACAAGCATAGTTAACTGGAACAATACTGATTTCTGGGAGCTGGAAGCTTGGTTAATTAGTAAGTAAGGCCCTGGATTTCTCTGCTGCTGTCACAGCTTTTGGATGCAAGAGTATAGCCCATATGTGTAATATGATAAGGTCACATCAGCTGGCCTAAGCAAAAAGTATTACCTAACCCTATTCCTGCACTTTATAAAGATGTGTATTCTAACTTCTGTTATCAGACAGGAGTCACAGATCTTAACTACAGAGGCATAGAATCATAGAATTGACAAGGTTGGAAGATACCTGCAAGATCATCCAGTCCAACCTATCACCCAGCCCTGTCCAATCAACTACACCAAGGCACTGAGTGTCCCATCCAGGCTCTTCTTGAACACCTCCAGGGACGGCGACTCCACCACCTCCCTGGGCAGCCCATTCCAATGCCAATCACTCTCTCCGGCAAAACCTTCCTCCTAACATCCAGCCTAGACCTCCTCTGGCACAACTTGAGACTGAATTCTACACACACAATATATGAATATATGAATTCTACACATACACAAAGGATCCACCTTTTTTCCTAACCCTACTGCACCATTTAAGGTAGTTTACTGATAAGTCCTTTAAATGTAAAGTCCCTTAAAAAAGGTGAGAAGCAGTGATGCTGGCTTTTTGACTTAAACTCCATGTGAGGATCTGTTAGGATAGTAATATCCTAATATTTGGATGGGGCTCTGGCCAGCCTGATCTAGGGTGGGGTGTCCTTGCCCATGGCAGAGGGGTTGGAACTAGATGATCCTTGTGGTCCCTTCCAACCCTGACTGATCCTACAATTCTATGATTCTGTAATAGTGACTGGGTTTAGTAGTGAAGGAAAACATAGATTGCTTGGGTTTTTTTTTTCCTTCTATTGAAAGAAGGAACATTTGGCCAGATCTCAGGTGTTATGGGAAAGAGAACAGAACATCTGAGTGTGTCAGAAGGAGACATTCCGTGGGTACCACAGAATGATCCAAACTGTAAGTAACTATTCCTCCTATTCCGAAATACAAGTGCATGTGCATTTGAGAATGAGCATCAAATCTCAAACCAAGTCACTCAACGAGCTTGTTCTACCCTTCCAGTTATGCAAGTAAGTTTGTGACTCAGCATCTACATGTCTGTTCTGCACTGACAAGAACAATCAGTCAGTTCTGCAGCTGAGTCAGTCAGAGCAGTCCTTTTCATAGTGATAAATTCATCAGGCAGCTATGGTATGGGAAAGATTGTGAAGCCTTTATTCTGTGTGCAGTTACGTATGTGAGATAAATACTTTTCAGAGGAGGATAATCTTCACCTTGCTTTTACACAAGGAACTAAATTAAATAGGAGAGAGAAAAGCTGGCATGAGATTGCACCGATCCGTGTTCATGGCCCTTTAACTAAAAGTGATTAGATTTTCAAATCTCATTGTTTTCTGTTCCTACTGCTGTGTGTTCATCCCTTGCCTATAAAAAAACATCTGGAGAGTTGCTGGAACTGCAGTGGCAGCTGAGAATGAATTTCTTTAATTGCCTTTCACCTTTCAAGAGTTTGGAATGATTTCATGCATTTGGGAGTGTGACAAAGGTAGAGGTGTCATGCTAGTTACAGGCAGTCACAGACTCATGGCCCTGCTGGCATAGGAATCTCTGTCCCAGCCTATTCCTGGAATGGCAATTATTACTTTTTTTCTTTTTTTTTCCTAGCACACCCACAAACAAGCAATACCCTTCAGGCTTGGTCTTTTTGAGGTGATAGGTACGAGTCACTGTTGTCAATAGTCTTAGCACCTGAAATACATAAACCTTAGCCAGCAGTGTGCACTTGCAGACCAGAAAGCCAACCAGAGCCTATGCTACATCAGGAGAAGTGTGGCCAGCAGGGCAAAGGAGGAGATTCTCCCCCTCTACTTCATCCTGCTAAGACCCGACCTGGGGCATCCAATTCTGGAGCCCCTATTACAAGAGGGATGTGGAGATGCTGGAGCGTGTCCAGAGAAGGGCCACGAGGATGCTCAGAGGGCTGGAGCAGCTCTGCTGTGAGGACAGACTGAAAGAGTTGGGGCTGTGCAGTCTGGAGAAGAGGAGGCTCCCAGGTGACCTTCTTGTGGCCTCCCAGGATCTGAAGGGGGCCTACAAAAATGCTGGGCAGGGACTTTTTAGTCTCTCACAGAGTGACAGGACTAGTGGGAATAGAGCAAAGCTGGAGGTGGGGAGGTTCAGACTGGCCGTGAGGAGGAAGTTATTGAGCATGAGAGTGGTGAGATGCTGGAAAGGGTTGCCCAGGGAGGTGGTTGAGGCCCCATCCCTTGAGGTGTGTAAGGCCAGGCTGGATGAGGCTGTGGGCAGGCTGCTCTAGGGTAGAGTGTCTCTGCCCATGGCAGGGGGGTTGCCACTAGATGATCCTTGTGGTCCCTTCCAACCCTGACTGATTCTATGATTCTGTGATCTACTGACAGAACCTCAAGGCTGCATTTGGCATTGAAAGTGATGAACTCACTGCAGTTTGTTCTCTCTGTCTATAAGAAATACATGCCATTAGTCCTGTGAAAACCAGGTGTGTTCACACTCCTGACCAGAGATGAACCTCACCAATAGCTATGCTAGTTGATATTACAATAGTTCCATGGTGAGGCCATGAAGGAGTCCCTACTGTGTGAACTGAAGTACAAACACTGTAGGAGAACAACTTAGCTAAGAGGAGCTTGTCATTAAATTATATGAGCCTTGAAAAGACAGGGAAAAGGGAACAGAAAGTTATGGTTTGCAAATGTTTTAATTTCACACTGAGGGCTTTTCCAAAATGTGAAAATCTGGTTTCAGGACACAGCTGTGTGTGAATAGTGAAGGGCAACGAAGCTGGTGAGAGGCCTGGAGCACAGCCCTGTGAGGAGAGGCTGAGGGAGCTGGGGGTGTGCAGCCTGCAGAAGAGGAGGCTCAGGGCTGACCTCATTGCTGTCTACAACTACCTGAAAGGAGGTTGTAGCCAGGTGGGGTTGGTCTCTTCTGCCAGGCAATCAGCTACAGAAGAAGGGGACACAGTCTCAAGTTGTGGCAGGGGAGGTCTAGGCTGGATGTTAGGAGGAAGTTCTTCCCAGAGAGAGTGATTGGCTTTGGAATGGGCTGCCAGGGAGGTGGTGGAGTCGCTGTCCCTGGAGTTGTTCAAGCAAAGCCTGGATAAGGCACTTAGTGCCATGGTCTAGTTGATTGGCTAGGGCTGGGTGCTAGGTTGGACTGGATGATCTTGGAGGTCTCTTCCAACCTGACTGATTCTATGATTCTATGATTCATAACAATATTCTGAGAGATGCAGCAGACATTTACTACATGATCCACACATAGCTTGTTGGGGCTGCAGAACACAACCTGGTGCTGGCAGTTTTCACAATTCCCTTAAAATGTCTCTCCCTGCAACCATTGGAGCATGTGAGCACCTGGGATTTCATTTTCTAAAACTAAATGTCTTCAAACATCATACAAAGAAATAATTTCAAATATTTATGGGGAAAGGCAAATACAAACTAAGTGAAAAACAGAACCTCAAAACAAACAAACATAGACAATATATGTTACCTAAAAACAACAGGGAAAAAATAATCACACTTTTAAAAGCTTATTTAAAAATTTCCAGGTTCAGAAAACCTTATCTAAACTGTTCCAGGTGCAGGTGATTTCTTACTGCCCAGGCTTGACAACATTTTGTCTAATGTTTTTTTGGATTTTGTCCACTTCAAGGTTTCTCACTCTTGTGTGGCACTGAGGAGTGAAGAGAAGTATTACAGACTACAACAAATAATGCCTTTCTGCTGTAGTCCTTGCATCTTTGTTTTCAAATTATCTTTCAGACTCCCAAATCACATCACAAAATGCATAGATGGGAATCCTATCATCATAATTTACTAACATTGTCCAGTCCTGACTCTAAATACTCTGCTTCCAGTAGCTTATTCCTTGCTAAGTCTCAGCACTTTGGGTTTACTGGGTCAATTTTGAAGATCTGGTGAAATAAACAATTTTCACAAACAAGACATTCACAGAATCACAGAATCATGGTTGGAAGGGACCACAAGGATCATCTAGTTCCAACCTCCCTGCCATAGGCAGGGACACCCTACCCTACAGCAGGCTGCCCATAGCCTCATCCAGCCTGGCCTTAAACACCTCCAGCAATGGGGCTTCAACCCCCTCCCTGGGCAACCCAGTCCAGCCTCTCACCACTCTCATGCTGAACAACTTCCTCCTCACGTCCAATCTGAATCTCCCCACCTCCAGCTTTGCTCCATTCCCCCTAGTCCTGTCACTCTGTGAGAGCCTAAAAAGTCCCTGCCCAGCTTTTTTGTAGGCCCCCTTCAGATACTAGAAGGCTACAAGAAGGTTACCTGGGAGCCTCCTCCTCTTCTTCAGACTGAACAGTCCCAACTCTTTCAGTCTGTCCTCATAGCAGAGCTGCTCCAGCCCTGTGAGCATCCCAGTGGCCCTTCTCTGGACACACTCCATCATCTCCACATCCCTCTTGTCATAGGGGCTCCAAAACTGGATGCAGTACTCCAAGTGGGGTCTCACCAGAATGGAGTAGAGAATCACCTCCCTCCACCTGCTGGCCACACTTCTCCTGATGCAGCTCAGGCTCTGGTTGGCTTTCTGGGATGCAAGTGCACACTGCTGGCTCCTGTTGAGCTTCTCGTCCAGCAGCACCCCCAAGTCCCTCTCCTCAGGGCTGCTCTCCAGCCACTCACTGCCCAGCCTGCATTTGTGCTTGGCATTGCCTCCACTCAGATGCAGGACACTGCACTTGGTCTTGTTGAACCTCATGAGCTTAGCTTGTGCCCACCTCTCCAGCCTGTCCAGGTCCCTCTGGATGGATCCCTTCCCTCCAGCCTGTCTGCTGCACCACACAGCTTGGTGTAGTCAGCAAACTTGCTGAGGCTGCACTCAATGCCTCCGTCCACGGCACCCACAAAGATGTTGAACAAGACTGGTGCCAGGACTGATCCCTGAGGGACTCTGCTTGTCACTGGCCTCCACTTGGACATGGAGCCATTGACAGCCACTCTTTGGGTGCAGCCATCAAGCCAGTTCTTTATCCATCTCGTTGTCCAGCCATCAAACCCATGTGTCACCAGCTTGGAGACCAGGATATGTGGTGTGGGAGGGCGTCAAAGGCTTTGCTCAGGTAAATGACGTCAGTTGCTCACTCCAAGAATGAAACCAGCAAGCAAGAAGACATTTCAGTTATCAAGAACTACACTTTGAACATAAAAATTTCTGTATAGTACTTGTGAAAAAAATATTTTCTATCTGTTTTAAGGGTAAAAACCCAATACTCTGATAAAGCTGAGAGTGAGAAACATTGTATATCCTTATCAGTTAAACCTTTACTTTTACAGTAAATGCAGGATACTTACAGAGTGTCTTATTTCAGATGAGGAAGTCACCATCCTGAGTTGAGAAGCAAGCAGTTAACTGGCAGTTACTGGGTTGCCTTTTTCTGGAGATGAACAGAAGGAACAGTTAGATTCTTCCTTTTCAAATTATGCAAATTTCCTAACAATCCATTCCTGCCCCACCTCTGCTCGGCTATCTGCCTATGAGCAATCCACAGCCTGAAATTTCATAACACAAATTAATGCAACGCACAACAAATGGCTGAGCTGACACCACCACGCTATTCTTTTCCACTTTTATGGTCTGGCTTGCTGTGCATTAACTGGTGAATTTTACCTTTGTGCAGAATAGATTCTTGTTGAGGTAAGTATGATGTCCTCCATGCTTACTGCAGTGTGGGAGGTGAAATGATGGATATTTGTGCAAATGTTTGTAGGCTGGAAGTCTCCTTAGGAAGCTACAGATACGAACAGTGTGGCCAGTAGGACAAGGGGGGCTATTCTGCCCCTGTGCTCAGCACTGAGTGCTGTGTCCAGAGAAGGGCTCCTCAACTCAAGAGAGCTATTGAGATGCTGGAATGTGTTCAGAGAAGGGTGACAAAGCTGGTGAGGGGCCTGGAGCACAGCCCTGTGAGGAGAGGCTGAGGGAGCTGGGGCTGTGCAGCCTGGAGAAGAGGAGGCTCAGGGCTGACCTCATTGTTGTCTACAACTACCTGAAGGGAGGCTGTAGCCAGGGGGGGGTTGGTCTCTTCTGCCAGGCAACCAGCAACAGAACAAGGGGACACAGTCTCAAGTTGTGCCAGGGAAGGTCTAGGCTGGATGTTAGGAGGAAGTTCTCAGGGGCCACCTCATTGCTGTCTATAACTATCTCCATTTGAGGAAGTTACACAGCAAATACTCAGATTTGGGTATAGTGCCAGTAACAGCAGAGTCTGTGGGCAAGTGCCTGTTGCCCAAAACTACATGCCCTGTTTATCCCTTATCACTACTCTCCAAGAAGAAAATAGTCAGGCTGTCTATGAGGTGTGAAGGGAGAAGTATCTGGTAGAAGTAAGAACATCCAGGGGTTAAAAGCCTTAGAAAGCCTAAAAATGTGTGATAAGGAGTAAGCAGACTTGCACAAAGAGAGATACTGGAAAATGATAACATGTCCATAGCTTGTTGAAGCATCCTTTTTTAATCATTTGACACTCAGAGAAAAGGTCTTGTTATCTAGCTGGGGTTGTTAGTCTGGAGAAGAGGAGAGGCTCAGGGTAGACCTCATTGCTGTCTACAACTACCTGAAGGGAGGCTGTAGCCAGGTGGGATTGGTCTCTTCTGCCAGGCACCCAGGAACAGAAAAAGAGGACACAGCCTCAAGCTGTGCCAGGGCAGGTTCAGGCTGGATGTTAGGAGGAAGTTGTTGCCAGAGAGTGATTGGCATTGCAATGGGCTGCCCAGGGAAGTGGTGGAGTCGCCGTGCCTGGAGGTGTTCAAGAAAAGCCTGGATGGGACACTTAGTGCCATGGTCTAGTTGATTGGCTAGGGCTGGACTGGATGATCTTGGAGGTCTCTTCCAACCTGGTTGATTCTATGATTGTACAGAACATTTTTGGTACCTTTCTGAAGAAATCAGTATTATGAAAACAAGATCATTGCATCATAGAAAAAAAACAAACAAAACACAAAACAAAGAAGCTTCATTAAGCAGCTTCAAGAGACATACTTAATAAAGTAAGTCACTTAGAATCATAGAATTAATCAGGTTGGAATAGACTGCCAAGATCATCCAGTCCAACCTATCACCCAGCCCCTCTTCTGTCCTTACTCTTTGTTGCACAAAGAAAGAAGACACGATGTGATACACAGAGCTACTCAATAGACAAATCAGTTTCTTCTATTTTAAGGTTATGTACATATGTCCTATGCTCTCAGACCCATTCAAAGATGTATATTTCATCACTGCTACTTTCATATACCTTCTTGAACACCATTAGTAGATATATTAGCTGCAGCGGTTTGTCTGGGGTGAACGAAGGAAAGACCTCCAAAGAAAAGTGTGTGCAGAATGGATGTTGCTGTAGCTGTCCCTATTTTTCCTGCATTTACTATTATTTCTTCATTATATTTTCAAAATGCATGACAAGAACAAACCTTTCCCATTACAAAGATGTATAGGAGCACAAGCAATCTCAATTCACCTGGCAGACTACTATTAGCTCTATTTTTAGCCTGAAGCAGTACCTAATCACATTAATGGAGGGGCTTTTATTTTCAAAGAGATGGCTCTGCAATGGGAAACTTCCCTCTGAACAGCAAGTGAGAGCTGGCCTCTCCAAGACCTCCAGCGTCCTCTTGGTAGAGGTGCTCCATCTTCCCTCTCAGCACCACTTTTCACCGTCACTGCATTATTTCAGTCTCCTCTGTAAGCACTGTGCTAGTGACCCCTAGTGTGGCTTTCCTTTTAGGGTGCCTCCTCGTTGCACTAGGACACTGTCGGTGTCAGCTAAATCGAGCTAATTAAGCTGTGGTGCATACCTAAGACACAGAGCTATTATTCAGACGTATACAAAAGAAGGTGTAGTGCATCTTGATGATACTCACAAGCGAGTAACAGAGCGTGAAGCTACCAGACCACATCTTATGGACAGAGGAATCGGCGCACCCTCAGCAAGTTTGCAGATGGCACCAAGCTGTGTGGCACAGTCGACTTGCTAGAGAGCAAGGGATCCATTCAGGGGGACCTGGACAGGCTGGAGAGGTGGGCCCAGGCTAATCTCATGACATTCAACAATGCCAAGTGCAAGGTCCTGCATCTGGGTCAGCACAATCCTAAGCATAGATACAGGCTGGGTGGGGAATGGCTGAGAGCAGCCCTGAGGAAAAGGACCTGGGGATCTGGGCTGATGAAAAGCTCAACATGAGCCTGCAGTATGAATGCAGCCCAGACAGCAACCATGTGCTGGGCTGCAGCAAGAGCAGTGTAGCCAGCAGGGCAAGGGAGGGGATTCTGCCCCTTTGCTCTCATCAGACCCCACCTGGAGTACTGTGTGCACTTCTGGAGACCACAACACAGGAGGCACATGGAACTGCTGGAGCCAGTCCAGAGGAGGGCCACAAAGATGCTCAGAGCAGCAGCTCTGCAATGAGGACAGTGTACAAGAGTTGGGATTCTCCAGCCTGGAGAAGAGAAGGCTTCGAGGAGACTTTATAGTGACCTTACGGTATCTGAAGGGGACCTACAGGAGGGCTGGGGAGGAATTATTGACAAAGTCTTGTAGTGACAGGATGAGGACTAATGGGTTGAAACTGGCAGAGGGGAATTTGTATTTGTAGGACAAATCACTATAGTGAACATCTTTCTGGGCGCCTGATGGATTTACCTATTAAAATCATTGAGACCATTTCTTTCTGAGGGCCTGGAGCACAGGCCTGTGAGGAGAGGTTAAGGGAGCTGGGGGTGTGCAGCCTGGAGAAGAGGAGGCTCAGGGGTGACCTCATTGCTGTCTACAACTACATGAAGTTGTAGCCAGGTGGGACTGGTCTCTTCTGACAGACACCCAGGGACAGAACAAGAGGACACAGCCTCAAGCTGTGCCAGGGCAGGTTCAGGCTGGATGTTAGGAAGAAGTTCTTCCCAGCAGGAGTGATTTGCATTGGAATGGGCTGCAGGGGGAGGTGGTGGAGTCACCAACCATGGAGGTGTTTAAGAGGAGGCTGCATGAGGCACTTAGTGCCATGAGTTATTTAATTAGAAGGCTCAGGTGATAGGTTGGGCTCAATGATTCTAGAAGTCTTTTCCAACCTGATCGATTCTGTGATTCTGTGATTTATGTCTTCACTCTTCGACCCAAAGAGTCAGTAGGAAATTTAAAAGCTCAGTTATATCTTGTGCACAGCCAGTGCCACTCTGGTTTTGCTCTCTTACGACCTACTCTTCAGTCTCTTTTCCTCTGCAGTTTGACTCCAGGGTTATGCAAAAGTAATTTATGCAGGTCCAGCCCTGACACCTAGTGGCCATTGTGGTTCATGGCATGCTCCCAGTGTCAGACATCAACTTGATNAGCCTCCCTTCAAGTAGTTGCAGACAGCAATGAGGTCTGCCCTGAGCCTCCTCCTGGCTGCACAGCCCCAGCTCCCTCAGCCTCTCTTCACAGGGCTGTGCTCCAGGTCTTTCACCAGCTTCATCGCCCTTCTCTGGACACGTTCCAGTATATACAACTATCTTCCAGTATAATACAACTACTATATCCAGCTGCATAAACTGCTTCTTACTAAGTCAGCCTCAAAAGTAATGACTTAACAGATCCTTGTTAAAAAAACAATTGGGGAAAAAAAAATCATAGTCTTAGCTTACTTCTTTGCACTAAAGGGTAAGGACATTTCAGGACATTGTTTTGATATTGCTTTCTGTGGCCATTGTTTTCTAAGATGCTGCCTTTTAAACACAGGGCTTAGAATCATCCAGGTTTTGACAGAATGTTTCTGTGGATTTCCTTTGACTACAGGGCATTTACAAGGACAGGAAGAAATAGTTCAGCATCCTGTTGAAAAATTTCTGTTGAAGTGCCTTTTGTATTTCAAAATTAGTAATTAAAAACACTACTATCATATGAAAATGTGAGTTGTTTTGTGCATTTAATGCATCCCAGGCACAAACACAGGATGGGTGCAGAGTAGATTGAGAGTAGGTCTGTAGAAACAGACTTGGAGGTGTTGATTGATGAGAAGCTCAACATGAACTGGCAGTGTGCCCATGCAGGCCAGAAGGCAAATTGTATCCTAGGCTGCATGAAGAGGAGTGTGGCCAGTAGGTTTAGAGTGGTGTGGGACCCCACTTCAAGTACTGCATCCAGTTCTGATGTCCTCATCATAAGGACACAGAGATGTGACATTGGAGTGAGTCCAGAGGAGAGCCACAAGGATGATGCAAGGGCTGGAACACCTGTGCTATAAGGATAGGCTGAGGGTGCTGTGGTTGAGACTAGAGAAGACTCCAGGAAGACCTTGCAGCTGCCTTCCAATACTTGAAGGGATCCTACAGAAAGGTTAGAAGGGAACTTTTCATAAGGGTCACCCTTAAGGTGAGGGAGAGGTTTAGACTGGATCTTAGGAAGAATTTCTTCAGTATGAGACTCTGGAATAGGTTGCCCAGGGTGGTTGTAGATGCCTTACCCCTGGGGGTGTTTAAGACTAGGTTGGATGTGACCTTGAGCTAGTTGAGAGGCATCCCTACCTATTTGTTGAATGATAAAATTCATTTCAAGCTCCACTTTGACCGAAGAAGGTAGACAATGCAATTTGAGAAGACATGCACATGCCATGTAGCCCAGTAACCAAGCAGCATACTAGTGGCAAGGGAGCAGTGGGTTACTCTTAGCACCTCCTAGTTACTTTTCTGGCACCCCTTTCTTCCTTCAGAGCTATACTTCCCTTGCAACTTCTTTAGGAAGCAAAACTAAGATGTAGGTTATACAAAGGCAGTGTCTAGAGCTCGGATAAGCCGTGCCCAGAAGCACGAGCCTCAAGTTATTGCTTTTGTGTTTCCTGAAGTCTCCTGGCAAAGCGGAATTTTCTGGTATTTTCCCCCTTGAGCCATTATTGTTGAGCCATTATTTTGTAGCCAGATCCTATAGTGCATGCTCCATTGATTCTCAGGTGAATTAAGCAGTAGCCACAATTATCAAAGCTGTGTCTTTGCTTTGTAAATTAACTCAAGGCTGGAGGCTCAGTTACGCATCAGACTTGAGGCTTAGCCTCATACTTGTTCTGAGAGTATGAGATCCTGAACTTGTTGCTGAATCTCGAGTATGTGCTTTGAAATAATGACACTTTACATTTGCTGGCCTGGAGTTGTGACTGCTCACTATTGCATTAGACAACTAAAGTAATTAAACCAGTAGTAAATTATTCTACTACAGATGGTATTAATAGAATCAGAGTTGGAAGGGACCACAAGGATCACCTGGTTCCAACCCCTCTGCCATGAGCAGGGACACCCTACCCTAGAGCAGCCTGCCCACAGCCTCATCCAGCCTGGCCTTAAACACCTCCAGCCATGGGGCCTCAACCACCTCCCTGAGCAACCCAGTCCAGGCTCTCACCACTCTCATGCTGAACAACTTCCTCCTCACGTCCAGCCCGAATCTCCCCACCTCCAGCTTTGCTCCATAGTATTTAAACATGCCAGCCCCACACCTTCATCGCCCGGGGCGGTCCCACTGCAAGGCGCCCCAGCCCCCGTCGGGCGGACTGCAACTCCCGTCAGGCCCTCCTTGGCGCGCATGCGGGCGCTGTCCCGCCAGCCCCCGCGCGGCGTTCCCGTTGTGCACCGCGGCACGGAACCAGGGCGCCAGCCGCTGGTGTGATTAGCTGCCGCTCGTAGGCGGCTGCCGGGTTCTGGGTGCTTGGTGTGGGTCCTGCAGCCGGGTAGCTGCTGTGCTCCGGTCGGAAAGGGTCTGCGGCGTGAGGGTACGTCAGTTCCGTTCGCCATTTCGCGCGTCGTCTCCCCGTGGTGCCCGAGCTGCTCGCGCCGCCGCCATCATGACGGACCGCTACACTATCCACAGCCAGCTGGAGCACTTGCAGTCCAAGTACATCGGGACGGGCCACGCCGACACCACCAAGTGGGAGTGGTTGGTGAACCAGCACCGGGACTCGTACTGCTCCTACATGGGCCACTTCGACCTGCTCAACTACTTCGCCATCGCCGAGAACGAGAGCAAGGCGCGCGTCCGCTTCAACCTCATGGAGAAGATGCTGCAGCCCTGCGGGCCGCCCGCAGACAAGCCCGACGAATCCTAGCCCGCCCCGCCCGGCTCCTGGTCCCGGGGCAGTGTGCCGCAGGGACGGGTTGGCTGGAGCTTCGCGGAGGCGGCCTGCCTGCCAGCCGAAGCCGAGCCTGGCCCCGCTGGACTGCCCCTACGCTCGCAGGAAAGTCCGGGGAGCTGTCCCAGCACGGCGAACGTCGGTTTCTGCGGCCGTCCGCCCGTGCGGTCCATCTGCTTTAGTGTGGTGTTCCCTCGAAAAGACTCTGACAAGAAGTCATATAAAATGCTTCCTTCTGAACGGCTTCGACTCATTTAACTGTTCAATCGTTCGTTGTTTTTTTTAATGAAAAATAATAAAACTTACTGGGCATTTACAGCGTTTTGTTTGGTAATCTGCTAATAAGAGCTCTTTGTTCTAGAGGGAGTGCTGATTGCCGAGTATTCGAGCTTTGCCATACAACCATCTGATGCGCAAGTCTTGGATACCTTACAGATAACATTTTCCTGTCTGGGCTGCCGATCGGTACAACTAGCAAAACTCTGCTTTGAGGAGAGAGAGAGGAAGGTTGCTGACCCACAATGGTTTGGATTTATTATTGCCGTTTATTACGTGGGGGTGATTTGTGGTACAGCATTGAGTCAGTTGCTTTAGTGTTTTAAAACTGCAATTCTTAACATCATCCTATATTTCATGTACTTTGACTCTTTCACACTTTAATTCTGGTAACACTTTGTAGTCTTCTAGTGATTTTTTTTTTTTCCTTTCAGTCTCCCACGTAGAATCATAGAATTAACCAGGTTGGAAGAGACCCCTAAGATCATCCAGTCCAACCTAGCACCTAGCCCTGTGCAGTCAACTAGACCAGGGCACTAAGTGCCTAATCCAGGCTTTTCTTGAACACCTCCTGGGATGGCGACTCCACCACCTCCCTGGGCAGCCCATTCCAATAGTAACATCTTGACTCTCTCTGATCCAACAGCTACTTTTTCACTAAGACCTTATAGTCATCTAGTGATTTTTTTCTACATATATTAATGTGGAGTAAGACACTGTTAGTATGAAATAAGAACACAAGTGTTACTACTACTTTTTGTCACCTCACGGCATTTCAGTCTTAGGCTGAAACCTGCTTCTGGTGCTAATTTGTCACTTAAAACAGGCTTTCTTCATCATTTGTCGTTGTAAAACACTTTCAATGAAAGAGAAGACCTCAGACTAAGAGATGCACTGCTTGGGGAAATCTGATGCTTTCATTTCTGACATAGAGCATTGTAGCTGCCCTTAGGGCTTATTTGGGTGTTAAATCCTTTGCCTGCATGGTGGAGGGGAGGATTGTAGGATTGTTTCTGTTTGTTTGGGATTTGTTTTCACCACAGAGAGGAAAGTTCAGTGTTTTCTGATCCTATTAAAACTATATGCAAGCTTACCAAAGCTTTTCTTACATTGATGTTCTCAAAACTTTTGAGTGATTAACTTCTCATGTTCTTAATTGAGGCAAATGCAATCTGGAACAAGGTTGCGGTGATGAAGGTAGTTAATACTAAGAGCAGTGTGGGTAAGCTGGTAATGGGGGAGGTTTCTTCATTACTGCTTCTAAGAAAAATCTGAACTTTGTGAGAAGTGAAAGCAAACTTGGCTGCTATGAGGAATTCTGTAGCCTCCTGTGATGGTTTGGGTGTTATTTGTCCCCCCACACTTAAGAAAATCACCCAGATTAGACTGAGTTGATCTGGAAATTGGAAGAATGAAGCTTTGTATTTGCAGCTTAGCACAATGTACAAGCAGATATTTACAGTCTATGCAGCTATAGACACTCCAGCCTTGTCTCAGGTAGTTGTAGAGAGCAATAAGATCTCCCCTGACCTTCCTCTTCTCTAGACTGAACAACCTCAGCTTCCTTGTAGATCACATGCTCCAGACCATTCCTGAGCCTCTTTTCCCTTCACTGAACAAGCTCCAGTACTTCGATGTCTTTCCAGTAGTGAGGGACCTAGAACTGTGCCCTCACCAGTGCTCATTTCTTTCCTGTTCCTGCTGATCACAGCGTTTCTGACACAAGTCAGGATGCTACTGGCTTTCTTGACCACCTGGGCACACTGCTGGCTCATACTCAGTTGACTTGCCAACCAGTACCCCCAGGGCCCTCTCCAAGTTGCAGCTTTCCAACCACATCCCCCTAAGTCTGTAACTTACCATGGGTTTCATTTTGTCTTGTGTTCAAGATCACCTACATTTCTCAGTTGTCTGTATTTTGTACCATTAAGGAGGGGGTTGAATCTGGGTTAGAAGTGAATTGTAATGAGGCTGATATGAAAGTTATTAAATATATACAGAAATTCCCCCCAAAACTTACTTACAGTGATCAGATTCTGTGATGTTGTTGGTAAAACTTATTTTGCAGCATGTATCTGTACAGTCAGATTAAATGATTTAGGAAAGGTTTTAGAACATTTCAACAACTGGAGAGTCTTGCAGCACAAACTGCTGCTTAAATGTTAAATAAACTTTCACAAACTTGTTCAATCTCATCCCACTGGCCTCTGCCCACCCATCCAGCCTGGCAAGGTCTCTCTGCAGGGCTCTCCTACCCTCCAACAGATCCACAGCTGCTCCTAGCATGGTGTCATCTGCAAACTTAGTGATGCTGGACTCAATCCCCTGGTCCAGATCATCAGTGAAGACATTGAACAGGATCGGGCCCTGCATTGATCCCTGGGGAACACCACTAGTGACAGCTGCCAACTGGATGTGGAACCATTCACCACCACTCTGCAATCTGTCATTGGGTCCGACTTGGTTGAGCAGCACCTCCATGGTCTGTCTTGAGAGAGTGACAGACCTATCCACAGGGTGGGGAAGTGGTTTGCACCCGTACCAGTGCTTTGGGACCTTGATAAGAAGCTGCAAAAGGGCTTCACAGCAGTGTTGTTATGCTGCTTTTCTGTGTTTGTTAAAACACTTTCCTTCTAAGAGATCAGTTCTGAAGCAGCTATTGGCAGGAAAATGTGTGAGCAGTTTAGCTTGTTGCACTGTGAAGCTAACAGCAGCTGTCCTGGGATGGCCCTGGGAAGTTGGAGTGAGCAAGTGTTTTGGCAGATAGCTCCTGCAATGCTCTGTGTTGTGATTTTATTCCCAGTGTTTTAACTGCTTGTTTATGATGAGGCTTTAAGGGAAAGACGCGATCCATATGGTCACCAAGCAAGCCACAGAAAGCAGCTAGACCTATAAGGTCTCAGCAGCAGCATCATGGCTTGGTGGAAAGCACCATGTACTGGTGAAAGGTCAAGACTTGGTGCAGTGCAAGGATGCAGGCTAGCTCTGCAAAAGTTTGCTCACATGCAGGCTAGGATTTACCAGCCCAAACAGGGCACTTGGATATTGACTTTGTTTGCCATACAGACCTAGATCTTCCCATTGGGTCACAGAAATAGCTTTGAGTACTCAGCATTTCTCTAGATCAGGCCTTTAGCTGACTTCTCATCTGTGCTGATGAGCACCTGCTAGGTGCTTTGCAAACAGGAGAGAAGTTGTTCAGAAGAAATGTATATGTGCAGCTGAATGGGAAAGAGGATCCCCTAGGAAAGCTGACAGTGATGTCTCTTCCTATGAACTTCACACAAAAATCTTGTGTCTGAGAGCTCCAGAACATGGCCCTCATCCTGCCAAAGATATCATTCTGAGCTGCTGTTTCCTTATCAGACAAGAAGCCTGGTGCAGATGGGACAATGAAAAAATCAGTCTTTAAACCCTGGAAATGAGTTGAAGGATCATTCCCCAACCTATGCACCTCACCAGTGAGACTGCCAGCACTGGCAAAGAGAAAGTGGATTTGAGTCAGCAGTGTATGAGCCCTGTGCTAAGGGACTATCTTCTGGACATTATCTATGTTGGCTAGGAAATGAGAAGGTGAGAGGCACTGGGTTTGAGGGATTTCAGTGCTTAATAATTCTTAGAGAGATTTCATCTCTCATTCTGCCTTACAGCAGTTAGCTATGAGGCTTTTGATGAAAGCTTATCTCCACTCTCCCTCCCCACCACTACACTTCTCTAAGAAAAGCTGATGTCATGAACTAGGAACAGAACATTTTTCTTGGCAAATCCAAGCAGAGAACTTTAGGTCTTATCTACACAAAGGGAACAAGGAAAGATATAAATGCAAAGTAAAAAGCCTGTTCCTGGCTATCACACTGTGGAGACGCTATTTTTCTGTAATAAACATATCTTAAACTGAAGATAAGGACTCAGGACCAAGTTGCTTGTGATAAATTAACTGTGAGGACACAGCAGCTGCTCAGTAGCTAATGCCTGTTGCATGTCCTTACTTTAGAGTCAAATACAAGGTCTTCTGCCTCTTTCCTTGGAGGAGCTTTCCTTTCATCATTGGGGCTCTACAAGGGAAAAAAAGGCAGAAACCCTCCCTCAGGAAGCTACCACAAAGTAGTTAATTGCAGTGCACCGCAAGTTCAAATCCAGATATCCCTATTTCCCTTGCTGTGATTCTTTTCTTTGGAGTGAGCCGTTTAGGAAGCCAACAGCAGTAATTCTGCTGAAGAGTGCGAGTGTCTTGGCAGATGGAGAAACAAAGGACTGCAGAGAAGTTACCAAAGCCCTGTGACTGGGTCCTAAAGACATAGGGGATGGCAGTCAAGATAGCAGGGCAGTCCTTGCCTACAGGCAACTCCCATTGCTCCCTGGTGGGCAGGTGAGAACATTGTTTTTAGAGACCCAGGGTCACTCAACCACAAAATAATAGTTCCTTTCATATATGTCACATTTTCTGCTGGTTGGTTTTGGAAGCGTTTGGTAGGTTCTATAAAGAGTTTTTATTAGGAAGGTATAGGGTTGATATTAGGAGGAAGTTCTTCACAGAAAGAGTGATTGGCATTGGAATAGGCTGCCCAGGGAGGTGGTAGAGTCGCCGTCCCTGGAGGTGCTCAAGCAAAGCCTGGATGAGGCACTCAGTGCCATGGTCTGGTTGATTGGCTAGGGCTGGATGCTAGGTTGGACTGAATGAGCTCGGAGGTCTCTTCCAACCTGGTTGATTCTATTATTCTATGAAGATCGGTGCCTTCTGTAACATTTCAAGTGTGGTTAAGGCAAAAAAAAAAAACCATCTATTTGAGTACTGCTGTCTTGAATAAAAATGTTTTTACTTGACGCAGTGCTGCTTCTTCCTGCAGTTTAGCTTTTCACCACAAGGTGGCGCTAAACGCCCTGCAAATCAATTCGCACTGGAAGGCTTTTTAATAGTCCTTCGAATTCCAGGACTTGAGAAGTGTCTTCTCTCCTGTTTTGCCGAGGAAATCCTATTGGATCAGCATGACAGCTTCTCAGCCCCAAAACCTTCAAACTCTAAATGGTCCCAGATTGTTGTATCTCAGCATAATCTAATTAAGCCTAAGACACATCAAAGTCCAGAATCCTTGTACCAAGAGTGAGAGTAAATGTTTCCCTGAAGATGCTGCTGAATTTCTTCAGGTTTATGGGAAACAGATGAATAGGAAAGAGAGGAATACTTACCTCATGTTTCTGCCTCAGTCCCAGCAGGCATCGAGTGCAGTCCCTGCATGCTTGCAGGCCAGAAGCCAGACAGTTTGATTCCTCTGTGGTGGGTCATGAAGAATCATAGAATCATAGAATCAACCAGGTTGGAAGAGACCTCCAAGATCATCCAGGCCAACCTAGCACCCAGCCCTGTCCAATCAACCAGACCATGGCACTAAGTGCCTCAGCCAGGCTTTTCTTGAATACCTCCCGGGATGGCAACTCCACCACCTCCCTGGACAGCCCATTCCAATGCCAATCACTCTCTCTGGCAACAACTTCCTCCTAACATCCAGCCTATACCTTCCCTGGCTCAACTTGAGACTGTGTCCCCTTCTTCTGTTGCTGGTTGCCTGGCAGAAGAGACCAACCCCACCTGGCTACAGACTCCCTTCAGGTAGCTGTAGACAGCAATGAGGTCAGCCCTGAGCCTCCTCTTCTCCAGGCTGCACGCCTCCAGATCCCTCAGCCTTTCCTCACAGGGCTGTGCTCCAGGCCCCTCACCAGCCTTGCTGCCATTCTCTGGATACATTCCAGTACCTCAACATCTCTCTTGAATTGAGGAGCCCAGAACTGGACACAACACTCAAGGTGTGGCCTGATCAGTGCTGAGTACAGGGGCAGAATAACCTCCCTTGTCTTGCTCGCCACATTGATCCAGGCCAGGATGCCATTGGCTCTCTTGGCCACCTGGCACGCTGCTGGCTCATCTTCAGCCTACTCTCTACCAGTACCCCCAGGACTCTTTCTTCCTGCCTGCTCTTAGCCACTCTATCCCTAGCCTGTAGTGCTGCTTGGGGTTGTTATGGCCAACACAAATGCAGTGTTCTTGTTGGTAATCACTTTGGCGTTGAACAGAGCAGATTCCTTTTGTTAGCCACCTGGTTGCTGGCAACACTGATTAGTGACCATCCATTTCTTTCATTTTTACACCATTCATCAGCCACTTGCTCAAGACAGCAAAACCCAAAACAGGTGGTCAAAAGAAATCAACCTACTGAATCACAACGAGTAGCTGAGTGTCCTCCCATCAAAAGAAAACCAGAAATGGTTTTCTGCCTTTTATGTCTTTTAACAACAATATTAACTCTGTATCAATTGCTGTGTGGTTTATTAGCAGTGACTGTAAGTCCCACTGCCTGTTCAAAACACTCTTCTCTTTTTGCATCCTGAAAAGCAATCAATAGACTCATAGTAATATTGGCACTCAGCAGAAGTTAACCACAACTCGGAGTGATGTTAACATGGCAAACACACTCGCTCAGGAAGTTCTTGAGACAAATCTGAAATGCAGTGTTCCTGTCTGGCAGCACAGAACAAGCTAAGTATTTTTCTTAGCTCTTAAAATACATTTAAATGCCAGAATTCTCATGGGGAAGTTTTCTTGCTGAAAAGAATTTACATCACAATTATCTTTGTACCCACTTCCATAGAAAAGAGTTGATTGTCCTTTATTTTCATAACCTCTGTGCCAAATATCCCAATTATGAGGAAATACTGAGTTCTGCATCTTACTTGCAGCAGTGGTTTCCCTTCTGGCAGCCTCTTCTCCTGCCAGAAAATTGATGCCAGTTCTTAACAGTACAGATTTTGAATGGAGGGATTGCCACCCAGCACAGCCCTGACTCTGAGGCACAGCAGGAGGTGTTCAAGAAAAGCCTGGATGAGGCACTTAGTGCTGTGGTCTAGTTGAGGATGGGTGCTAGGTTGGACTGGCTGATCTTGGAGGTCTCTTCCAACCTGGTTGATTCTATGATTCTATGAACTGCACACTGCCCTCCAAGCTGCCCAGCATGAAATCAGCCAGGTAACACTGTGGTACTCTGGGGCCATCCATCTGAGCCTATGGGTCCCATGGACATGGTCACTTCATGTTAAAAGAAACTTTATTCAGGTGACCAGTTGGAAAAGCCAAATAGCAGCAGTGTCTACTGTAGCAAAAAATTACTCAGTCCTGGTAGAGTGACAACCAGGGCTTGGGGTGGGGATCTGACCTTCCTCATGGCTCTGGTGACAGAAAGAGATTCATGGAAAAATTAGGCACAAGCCTTCAGTGTTTTAAGGCTTGGCTTGTGCAACAGCAATATCGTCTCCAGGATGACATGAAGATTTGGGCAATCCATCTGCTTGGCAGGGGGGATCTTCCTGAAGAGGAAGGGGAAGGGCAGGTATCTCAGGACTGCAGAATACTTGCTTAAAGTGTGTGAGGAACCACAGGGGCTCTAGCTAGTTTGTGTATGCAAAATGAATGGGAGGGAGGAGACCAGGATCCTCACTTAAAGCTAGTGATGAATAGTCTGCACCGTGTATGGCTCAGAGTGTTTGACAGATCTGAGTAATACTTTGTCATAATTTTCATCACCTAGCATGTTCTAAAGCTCTTTGGGAAACCTCAACTGGGAAATATATATAACATATATATATGGGACCCAGAGAGTCTGCAGAGCTGGGCCCAAGCCAACCTCATGAGATTCAACAAGATCAAATGAAGAACAAGATCCTGCATCTGGATTGAGACAATTCCAAGCACCAACATAGGCTGGGCAGGGAGTGGCTGGAAGGCAGCCCTGAGGAGAAGGACTTGAGGGTGCTGCTGGACAAGAAGCTCAACAGGAGCCAGCAGTGTGCACTTGCAGCCCAGAAAGCCAACCAGAGCCTGGGCTGCATCAGGAGAAGTGTGGCCAGCAGGTGGAGGGAGGTTCTACCCCTCTACTCCACTCTGCTGAGACCCTAACTGGAGTACTGTGTCCAGTTCTGGAGCCCCTGATACAGGAGGGCCATGGATGTGCTGGAAGGTGTCCAGAGCAGGGCCACGAGGATGCTCAGAGGGCTGGAGCACCTCTGCTATGAGGACAGACTGAAAGAGTTGGGGCTGTTCAAACTGGAGAGGAGAAGGCTCCCAGGTGACCTTCTTGTGGCCCTCCAGTATCTTAAGATAGCTACAAGAAAGCTGGGGAGGGACTTTTTAGGCTGTCAGGGAGTGACAGGACTGGGGGGAAATAGAACAAAGCTAGAAATAGGTAGATTCAGACTGCATGTTTTGAAGAGGTTCTTCAGCATGAGAGTGGTGAGAGGCTGGACTGGATTGCCCTGGGAGGTGGTTGAGGCCTCATGCCTGGAGGTGTTTAAGGCCAGGCTGGATGAGGCTGTGGGCAGCCTGCTCCAGGGTAGAGTGTCCCTGGCCATGTCAGAGGGGTTGGAACTAGATGATCCTTGTGATCCCTTCCAACCCTGACTGATTCTATGACTGTATGACTTTTGGTTTTTGGAGGGTGGGATAGTAATTGTATTTTGGGGAAGCTCTCTTGACTTCAGAAAAGCCCATTTGTTCTTGTCTAAATAATGAAAAGTCATGTCAGGTCAACACTTTTTCAATTACCTGTGTATGATGTTCAACCACATAAAACTCCATGGATTTGAAGTCTCTGAGAATCACTCTAAGCATTGAAAACCTTTCCTCCAAATATCAGTATATCCAAATATATTTCCTCCACATATCAGTAGACAAACTCACAATTAATTCCAGGTATTAAATACCACAGGTTCAAAGTCTTCTAACTGTAAATCACTGCCTGTCCTTTACCATGCATTTAGGGTACTGTTACTGAGGGATAACATGACCTTAACACAGTGACTGGCAGCAAATTCATGGGGTCATGCTGTGTAGTATCTGGAAGAATTAGTCTCCACTAGTGAGATGCCTTTCAGCCTTATAGATGCCAAAATCAAACACTACTCTGAGATTCATTGCACTGGGTACCTGCCAGAAAATGCAGTGCAATGCATTTTATTTCAGCACCAAGTGTTCTCAGCAGAGCTGAAGCTGGAGTAAACAATATCCCTAAAAACACTGTGAAAGCAAAGCAGCTGCAGTCATTAAGGAAAAAGTAATCCCAAGCTATTGATCAGGCCTAGCTTTTTTTCTTGCCAAACAGAGACATAACAATAGCTTGGTCTGTAAACCAAAGGGCCTTAGAGAAGGAATATGCTCTATTGCTGTGAAAAACAGAGTTGTCTTCACAGTATCACAGTATCACCAAGGTTGGAAGAGACCTCACAGATCATCAAGTCCAACCTGTTACCACAGAGCTCAAGGCTAGACCATGGCACCAAGTGCCACGTCCAACCTTGCCTTGAACAGCCCCAGGGACGGCGACTCCACCACCTCCCTGGGCAGCCCATTCCAGTGTCCTGTTCTCACTCTTGAGTTTACAAGAACCTGAGTTTCTTGGAGGTGCCTTTTTGGAACAGGCTGTCACTTAGTCTCTGGTGAGGGAGAGTTTATATGGGTCCAGAAGACATGTATTAGATTTGGGAGATGAGTCTCCTGAGGCTCTCATTTTCACAAAGCATTCCTGATTCTCTCACAGTCCCTGCAAAGTGCAGAGTCTGGCAAAAGTCTTTTCCTCACAGAGCTCCCTATCTCCATCCTTGTACCTGTTCCCATTCTGGTCACTGCCCATGGCCAAGCAGCCCAGGAGCTTCCCTGCAATTGCTGCTCTGAGCTGGTAGCTGTGGTGTCACCAGGTAAAGAGGAGTGGTGAGTAGGGACAGCCACTCTGTAGTTTCTGCTGTAGGAGTTAAGTGGAGGAGAGTGAAGATAGCAATCCAGAAGTCCTAAACTGATTCCTAAAGAGTCAGACTATGCCACAGGGCCTGCACATGCAACTGAGATGCCTTCTACCCCTTGGAGCTGTGATGAAAATCCATTTATTTTGGCAAAGTGGCATAGATCGCAGTTTTGTGTAGAGTCCCAACCTCTACTTCCGCTTGATGGTTTTTCTGGGGCCATATCTTGGCATTACCATCAGCTGCCCTGTGGACACAATAGCCACAAAGCAACTGCAGCTCTGGAACTTTATATACCTTTCCAGTTCAGTGATCTTCCACTGGGGGCGGTGCTGATGGTGTCAGTGCAGGGTTCCACCCCCCCCCTTTCTTCCTTATTCTAGCAGCAGCCTCAGTTGTGTTTTATTTGGAAGAATCCATTGTAAGACTGGCCAAGCTGACACATCTTTTGCTAGACTGCTGCTTGCCAAGACAGAGCTTTCAGGACTCAGTAGTATTTCTTTGTGCTGACTGTGAGCTTCAGCAGCTGAAATGGTATTGACCCAGGTCAGACAGTGTTGCTTCTCTCATGATACCCATCATCAGGTTGTGCTGGGGGAGGTCTAGGCTGGATGTTAGGAGGAAGTTGTTGCCAGAGAGAGTGATTGGCATTGGAATGGGCTGCCCAGGGAGGTGGTGGAGTCGCCATCTCTGGAGGTGTTCAAGCAAAGACTGGATGAGGTACTTAGTGCCATGGTCGACTTGACTGGACAGGGCTGGGTGCTAGGTTGGACTGGAGAGCTTGGAGGTCTCTTCCAACCTGGTTGATTCTATTGTATCAAAATAAATGCCATTTGGTATTCCTCCTGCCAATTCCCAGTGTGTGAACAGTGATGTCCGGATGTGACGCTGGCAGAGGTCACATGCCTCTGGGGACAGTGCCTCAGGCAGTCAACAGCATCCAAGTTTGACAGAGTTGAGGGCTTGATTCATTTACCTACCTTGCTTTTCACTGAGTTGTCAGCCCAAAGTTTGGCTCAGATTTTGTGACACCATAGAATCATAGAATCAGCCAGGTTGGAAGAGACCTCCATGCTGAACCATGCTATAGTCCACGCTGCCGCATCCACACCTATACCAATGCTCAGTCCAAATCCTGCTTGCTTATGACCAAGTGAGCTGCAGGCAGGGCTCCAGATTGCAGAGAGAAACTCTTTGTACAGAGGTTGTCTTTAAATACCCGGGCAATTTGACTTACATGCCTCTGTCTGTCACTACTATTTATAAACCTGCCTCTAAAAACATTCTGTAAGTTAGGAGCAAATAAGCCTGTTTGCCAAACACAAGAAGTTATTTGATTAGCTGGCATAACTAGCAGAGCTCAAAAGGGAATGAAACGAGATGAGGCAAGAAGCTCTGCTAGATTGGCTACTGGAATGGGCTTTGGCTACTGGAATGGGCTGCCCAGGGAGGTGGTGGAGTTGATGTCCCTGGAGCTGTTCAAGGCAGGATTGGACGTGGCACTTGGTGCCATGGTCTAGCCTTGAGCTCTGTGGTAACGGCTTGGACTTGATGATCTATGAGGTCTCTTCCAACCTTGGTGATAGTGTGATACTGTGTGATACTGTTGTGCCAACTGAGAACCTGCTCCACTGAATCCTTTAGAAATCCAGGAAGCAAGCTTTTGGTGTGCTGTGTCTTTTCTGCTGTGGGATTCTCTTAGCATACAGTGATTGTCTGGCCTAATGGAACTCAAAAGAGAAACATTTGCATAGAGAGAAAGTATCAGCAATCCCAAATATCTCTTCCCTTGGTTTGGGCTGTAATTTAATCTTGGCTGTCATACTAATGTCAGCTAGGCTAACTACTGCAAGCATACAAATTCCACATTACTCTGGGAACAAGTCCATAGTCATTGAAACGTGGTGTCTTGGTTGATTCCTGAGTTATTAATATTCTGCCTTTTAAAGGAAATCCCTTCAAGGCTGCATAGTGTTACCGTATAGGTTTTCCCTTTCCAGGGCTATTATTTAAACAGCACTGAGCCTGCTGAGCCATATTAGTTCTCTCAGAGGGTCCCCTGCCTTGCCTCTGCCACCCATGATCAGCCGGGGAGCAAGGGGGTGCATGCAGATGCTCAAAGAGCATCCTGAATCCCTGCATCCTGCCTTGTCTGGTACCTGAGGACCAGACATCCCTGAGGACAAGCTCAGACATCCCTGTCAGGGAGTAATGGCACAACCACATTGTCCAGTGCCTGAATCCACTGCAATTCCCAAACGACAGCATGTCCAGTGGTGCCTTCATCACACAGAGAGGCTCTTGCTACAGATTTTAGGCAAGATTTGGATTTCTGTGATGCTGAGATCCCTAACTCTAACAGATGCTTACTTTCTTTTAAAAAGTTATTTAGTGATTTGTTGCTAGAAGATTTGATGTAAATATCAAGTTGCCTCGGTTTGATTGTTTTTATTCACTGGCTGCTGTGCCTTGCTAGTGGAGTTTACCTTTGCCCAGGAATAGTTGGTACCCCACATGAGAATTGCCTAGGTCACTAACTAGTTAGTATTCGAGTCAGTCCATGAGTTGTAATCCAGAGAAGGCTTTTCAGATTTTCACTGAGGGTGCAAATGCTGCTCAGTGTACAGAGACTGTTAAGCGCAGTACCTCACTGCATGGCTGCTGCTATTGCACTGCTGACCACATCCTCCAGCCTGCTCAGGAAGAGGAGAATCAAAGCTGAAGGAGGGTAACAATGCAGTGATGCAGAAGCAGCATTCAGAGAGATGAAGGGAATAGTGAAAATTTATCAGTTGTGTGCATTTCAGTGCAGAGCTGGCAGACTGCATCAGGCAGCAATATACTGAATGTGTGGTATTGTGTATGTGTGCCTCATCTTGACCTTTCAGAAGCCCTGTCATCTTGAGAGTCCTTCTTTTTAATATGCTGCTTTGTTTGGAAAAGTCTCTCCCAGGCTGTAGCAGTCAGGTTCTAGGAGGAATTGCTTCAGAGGTAGTGAATGACAGTTTTCTGGAGACCCTCACAGCTAAGGGCTGGAACCATTTCCCTTGACTTGTCATGAATCACAGAATCATAAAACCAATCAACCAGGTTGGAAGCGACCTCCAAGATCATCCACTCCAACCTATTACCTGATATGCTTATGCCATCACTGTTTGGCTCTTTGCTTCAGTTCTGAGCTGTGGTCCACACCTTGCTCACGGCTGCTTATATCTCAGCCTGCTCCCAGGCTCCTGCCTGTGGTGCAGTGATCACCTTGCTCTGAAAAGAAACCCAGGTGCAGTTCTGCAGTGGGCCACCCCATACCTAGTATGGACAATTCACCATGCCTTACAGAGCTCTCCAACACCATCCCCACTGCAGCATCACCGGGGTGTGCAGCTGACAGCATTTTACTACAGAAGCACTATTCAGCTAACCAGTTGATACTGTCTTTACTTCATTTTGGACATTGTAAACTGACCAAACCACACACATTTAACACTCAGGGTGCCTGCTGTTAGTAGCAGAGACACCATCGGTGTGCTCCTGTGGATGGATGCGTCTGATCAGCTCGGCCAGGAGGGCTGGAAGAGTAGACAGGACCATAGTCCTGAGAACGAGTGTGTTCAGCAGCAGAGGTGTAGCCTGAGACTTCGGACCCAGCTCTGTAACGGCCTCCCAATGTGCTCAGCCACGGGGAAGTGCAGCAGCATGCCAGGACAAGTGTCTGGGCAGAAGCAGGTGGGGAGCCTGCTAAAACTCCTCTGGGTGCCCAGGGACAAGCTCAGCGCTCACGATCTCCCCAGAGAGAGGCTCTTCGGCGGGAGCCAGGTGAGCGCACACGGAGGCAGAGGACGCCGTTGAGACCGACGTCCGAGCCGCAGCGGGGAGGAGCGGAGCGGGTGTGCCGGGCCGAAGGCAGGGCCGGGTCGGACAGTGGGGGCCAGGGTCGGGCTGGCGAGGCGCCGCGGGGGGCGGAGGGCCGGCTCACGCCTCGGCGAGGCCGCCCCGCTGCAGTGTCCCGGCAGCCCGGGAGGAGGAGACGGCGGGGCGCGCAAGCAGCAGCGGGGTAGCCCCGCGGAGACGGACGCAGGGCGGGCGGGCGGCAGCTCCGCGCCCCGCCGTTCGCGCCCCGTGACCTCCGGCCCCATGGCGGGGCCTGCCACCCCGCGAGCCCCGCCGCGGCCCTGGGCCGCCCTGCTGCTCCTCGCCGTCCTGTTGCCCGCCGCTGCACCAGGTAGGCAGCCGCCCCGGACGGGGGTGACTCTGCTCTCCGCTCTCCGCGGTGAGCGTCTGTTGGCCTCTTCGCCCGGCGTGCCCGGCTTGCCGGTTTTCGTGGCGCTACGGTGGCGGGCGACAGTCCGGGTGCTGTGGGGCGCCGTGGCGCGGAGTAGCGCCGCTCCCTGCCCTCTCCCGACCTGGGACAGACGGCTCGGCGGCATCGTGGGGGCACCCTTCCCGAGCTCGGCTGGGCCGGGCCGAGCTGAGCCGGGACACCTCTCGTGCCCCGGCGCCGCGACAGGGGCACCTGCCGCTCCCAGTGTGTCTGTTGGTCCTTCCGCTGGTATCGGGGATGGAGGTCCGGTCGCTGCAGCGCCTGCAGCCCGCAGGGACGCACACGGCTAAACCTGAGCTGAGAGAAACCAAGATCTCCTTCCCTCTTGCCTTTAGTCTGTGGATGCCTTACTGCCGTGGCATCGGGTGCTGGTCCCTTCGTCCCGTCGGTCCCTGCGGAGGAGTTCCCTTCGCCAGTTATCGGCGTTGACAGCCGGAGCCCCGCGCTGAACAGCTCTCTGGTTGCTTAGGCGAGGTCCCTCTTTTTTCATTCCCTACTGTAAGGGACTCTCCGGTCTCTCTGGTTTAAACTGCTCTGGAGATGGGATTGTGGGGTGCGGTGGCAGATGTCCCCCGTCCTTTCCCCCGTGGCAGTAGTGTACGTCAGCTGCTGCCCCGAGGCGCTGTTTGCACCGCAGGCGATGCTGAGCCTCGACTTGTGCCCGCGAGGTCTTTGCACCAGCGCACGGGCTGTAGGCAGGGTAGAGAGGAAGACGTTCCAGCACCATTTTTTGACTTCTGGGGCTACAGCAGTCAGGGCGACACGGAGACACCTGCTCCCTGGTTCTGGATGTAGTGACCGTCTCATCTCCAGCCCTGCTGTAGTTGCAGAGGAAGCTGCCAAAGGCTAAAGCATCTGATCATCCAGCAGCTCTAGGCTGGGAAGGAGAGCTTGGGAGCTAATGTTACCCATATCGCCTGGTGGGTTTTGGTGTACAACTAAACTAACTGGAAATATGTGCTTAACCTGAAACGAGGGAAAGAGCTTTGAGTCCGGTTTATAGACCCTGTGCATCATGGGCTGGGGAAGGTGTGCGGCTCCCAGGGTGTGGCGGAGTGCGTTTGCAGGAGGCTGAGCACAGAGCAGCTTTCCTGTCAGGTGCTATTTATCTACTGCAGTTTCTCTTTTCAAGACTTGCTGTGCCCATCCAAGTGAAGCCTAGAATCACTCTCCTGGAAGTGGATTTGTAGAATCACTGCTCAATGGCAGTGGGAAGTGGAGGGAGAGCTGAATGTCATGTCCCTGGGACTGCCTTCTGGTGCAAGATGAGAGGAAGGAAGGGAGCAGGGGGGGTTGTGTGCTGATAGCAGATCCATGGGAGATGTCATAGCTCTGAGGGAAAGTGTTAACTATAAGCAGGCTTTTGCTTCTCTGACAGTGTAATGTCTGAAGTGATTTTAGGGGACTGTGAAACTTCACTGAAAATTTTGGAAGTAACATCCATACAGTCTTTGTTTGCAGTCCTAGACCAATGTGTTATAAACCCAAGCCAATTTCTGAACAAACCCAAATGTCTTGGCGTAGCGCTGCACAGAGCTCTGCATGCTTCCCAGCTATGGACCTCTGAAGCACACCAGAACCTGCTGGAGTGGGAACACTGTGCTGTTAACCCCAGAGCAGCTCTGCAGGACTTCATGTGGCTTGGATGTGTGCTCCTTGTCCCCATGGCATACTGGCCATGTTGAGTGGGCACCACTTTCCTTCTCCTGTCTAGAGTGTAGTTTATAAGCCACCAAACCAAGACTGTGCACTGGATAAATGCAGTCTCAGGCAGGAGGACTGGTGGGTGGCTGGGGTTCTTTCTTTGGATAGAAACTATTGCTGAGTGCCTTTGCTGCCCTCGGACCTGCTTTCTCATCTTCTAGACGTGTTTGAAAGTGTCCCTTCTTGCTTTGCCTTTCCAGCACGTGCTCTGTCTAGGTGAACTGTCACAAACTCACTCTGCACTTTGGAGCCTTTGCTCAAGTGCTGTGTCTGGCAAGCAGGGAGGCTGCCTTGTGTCAGCAGAGGGACTCTGACAAAGGAAATGAAAGAGCCCTTCATTTTGTCTGTGGAAAGAAAGAAAAGATTTTTCCTCAGTGAGGGTCTGGCATGAGGCTGGTGCTGTCATTGACTATGCTTTCGTCTATCAAAATGGAACGTCAACGTGGAGCCTGTGCTGGGGATTGCTGTGGGCAGTCTCTCAGGCAAAGGAAGCATAAGAGAAAGGCGTTGTGCTGGAGCCAACTTAGGGGGCAGATCCCATTTGTGTATTGCCAAGGGAGACTTCTGTTGCTTGCTGCCAGACTCCTTCTGTGCAAGGTTGGATACTAATGGTGAAAGGCAGTCTTTCAGTATAAACCCTTCTCAGATGCTTTCATAACAAACAATATTCAAGTACCACCTGTGGCTAGTGCAAGAAGCTTGGAGGGACATTAAGAAAAGGCTGCATAAAGTGAGAGGCTTTCTGACAGCAGCACTAACTCTGATTTTCCCTCCTTGTCTAGACTGTGTGACATAAACTGAGAAAGCAGAAGGGTGTCCAAGGGAATTTTCCACTTCATTTGGTGCTAAGGAATGTATCTTCACAGTTATTTAGGACAATGCTCTAATGGTCTGAACTGTATAGTTTTGTACCAGCCTCTGTCTGTGTCAGAGGTATGAAAGTCCGTATGCTGTCCAAGACTGTAATTCCAGCTCTTCAGACTGCACATGAACTAAAGTTGGCTGGACATGTGGCTAAGAAGATGCTTTCAGAAGCTGAAGTATACAGAAAGAGAGTAGAGGAGGAGGGCCGAGTAGGACGTGCAGCAAAACAAAGACAAAGCATGCTTGTAGAGAGAATGGGCTCTTGTCTGTGATCCAGTGCATTGAGTAAGTATGTCACTCCCCCCTCAGACACATTCAGTGCTCAGTTGACATTGGTATATGTCATGCAGGACATTGAATTACTAAATGTGGCTTCTGAGTCTCAAGATAACTGAGGCTGGACTTTATGTCTACTCCAAGTCCTGTGTGGCAGTCTGCAGGTGGTCTGTTGGCTTCAGATCAATAAAGCAGAACAGTATTTTCACCAGATTCAATTTCTGGCACATGTCTAGGATCCATGGTTTCTCCAGCTGTTAGCTGTATCACACAGTTTTGCACGAGGTGTTCAGGAGTGTGGCTGAGGTGGCATTGGGATGTGCTGGCATCAGACATCTTATCTCTAAAATTTACAGTGCTCCAACTCAGGTAGAACAAATACTGGAACCTTTTCCTAACGAAACTCCTCTGAAGTGAGCCTGTGTTTAGTAGTCTTGAGTGTGATCCCAAATATTCAAAACCTTGAAGCCAAAGCACCACTTCCCCCCTCCTGTTCTCCCTCCCACACACACTTTCTAGTTTTGAAATGTCAAGATTCACTTAACCTTGTTCAGTTGAGTTACTTGTCTTCATGAATTAACGTTCCTTCACCCCCTCCTCCTCATCTGCCTAAGTAAATGGTTCCTAAGTAGGTGCATGTATGTATCTTGGGAACATTTACTGCTTACTGTGCACGTAATTTCTGAGGAGAAGGAGGAGCCGTGGACGTTTAGCTATGCCTCCCGCAGACGGCTGAAGTACTAAGCGGGTAAAGTGGCATAGACATTGATGGGTGCTCGTAACGTGCGGTTGTTTTCTTCCTGAAGTGCAGCTCTATTGTGTTCTTGTGCAGCCCTGAGAGGGCAATCACAGCCTTACAGACGCTATGCTGATCCCTCAGGCAGAAGTCAGCGTTCTCTGCTGTGCTTTTCTCCCCTCCAAATCGGCACTTTTCTTTTCTGTTTCACAGCCCGGCCCTGTAAAGTAGCAACAGTTTTACTACAGGATTACTTTACTCCTTTGAGTGAGGTTGAAATTTTACTTGCTTGGAACTCTGAACATTTTCTTTATTCCCCAAGATCATAGAATCATGAAATCAACCAGGTTGGAAGACACTTCCAAGATCATCCAGTCCACCCTATCATCTAGCCCTAGCCAGTCAGCTAGACCATGGCACTGAGTGCCTCATCCAGGCTTTGCTTGAACACCTCCAGGGATGGCGACTCCACCACCTCCCTGAGCAGCCCATTCCAATGCCAATCACTCTCTGGCAAGAGCTTCCTCCTAACATCCAGCCTAGACCTCCCCTGGCACAACTTGAGACTGTGTCCCCTTCTTCTGTTGCTGCTTGCCTGGCAGAAGAGACCTCACCCCACCAGGCTACAGCCTCCCTCCAGGTAGTTGTAGACAGCAATGAGGTCTGCCCTGAGCCTCCTCTTCTGCAGGCTGCACACCCCCAGCTCCCTCAGCTTCTCCTCACAGGGCTGTGCTCCAGGCCCCTCGCCAGCTTCGTTGGCCTTCTCTGGACATGTTCCAGGATCTCAAACTCTCACTTGAACTGAGATAAGAGATAGCTTCACCTCTGCAGCTCATGCCCCTGCCCAGCACAGGAGAGAGGGATAAGCTGACAGGTTCTGAGATGGTGAAATCCAGAGGGAAGCAGCAGATCTTGAATCTGGGGAAATTCTTTCCCTCTGCCTCACAAGGAGCCCGAGTATTTTGCTTCCATGTGGGCTGGGAACTTGTATTTTGGCTATGTTTGCACTGATGCTGTAGGCTCTGAGTATAGCTTACATTTTCAGGGCAGTAAAGGAGTGGTGAGTCTCTTGGACAAATGAGAGGTCGTCTGGAGGAGCCTTCACTATGTGTGAGCTAGTATCGAGCCTTTGAAGTCACGTTTACATTTTCTTACATGTCTTTGCTGTACTGCTGCTTATTCCATTCTGCTGTTGGCTGCAAAACCTGCAGTCTATGTTGAATGTTCACAAGCTGCAGTGCCAAAATAAGCACTGCCAAGATCAAGACAGTGGCTTAGAAAGCACAAAATTTAAATAACAAGAGCTGCTGAAATCTTTTGCATTGCTGTGCATTTTCTGAACCTAGGGACACGGGTCCCTAAGTTTTCCTTTACACCGTGGATGTCTAGGGATTTAGAATCATAGAATCAGTCAGAGTTGGAAGGGACCACAAGGATCATCCAGTTCCAACTCCCCTGCCATGGACAAAGACACCCTACCCTAGATCAGGCTGCCTACAGCCTCACCCAGCCTGGCCTTAAACACCTCCAGGCATGGGGCTGCAACCACCTCCCTGGGCAATCCAGTCCAGCCTCTCACCACTCTCATGCTGAACAGCTTCCTTCTCACTTCCAATCTGACTCTCCCCACTTCCAGCTTTGCTCCATTCCCCCTAGTCCTGTCCCTCCCTGACATCCTAAAAAGTCCCTCCTCAGCTTTTTTGTAGGCTCCCTTCAGATCCTGGAAGGCCACAAGAAGGTCACCTTGGAGCCTTCTCTTCTGCAGACTGAACAGCCCCAACTCTTTCAGTCTGTCCTCATAGCAGAGCTGCTCCAGCCCTCTGAGCATCCTCGTGGCCCTTCTCTGGACACACTCCAGCATCTCCACGTCCCTCTTGTAGCAGGGACTCCAGAACTGGCTGCAGTACTCCAGGTGGGATATTACCAGTTTGGAGTAGAGGAGGAGAATCACCTCCCTCCACCTGCTGGCCACACTAGATTTAGAGGGGTGGTATGGTTTAGTCTGCATCTCCACTGCCTGCCTCTTACCAAAGAGGCATTTATACCGGCAAGGTGATTTTGCAATGAGTCTGTACCTGGTTAGATGGGCTCATGATACTCTGATCCCAGCTCTCACGTTTACTCTTACTTGCAGACACCGGCAGCACTTGCTGTAGCACCTCCTCAGTTGTATTCATTTCCTTTGGGGACGTGCAAGCACCTGGAAAGTGTCAGGTTTCCCTGGTTCCTCTTTAAAGTTTAGACAAGCTTGTAATGAAAAGGAGCTTTTTCTACAACAGGCCACACGGTTGAGTGCTTCACTGCTATACTGGCAACAGAGTTAACAAAAGCAACATCAAACACCATTTACACGGTGGCTTGTTCATCACATGGTCTTGCCTTGCCTGGGGAGATGGGAGGTTGTGCTGACAGCTCATCTACCTCTGGTCCCCAGCAAGATCTGTGCAGGCTGCTGAGCACCCTCTGTCTCCTTTGTCCTGAAGGGGATCTCAATATCCACCTCTCTCCAGATCTCTCATCCTGTGTCCTATCCTCCTAAGGCATGTGGCTTCTGGCTATTTGATACATGTAGCTTTGCAGGTACTAGCTCCTCCTCCTTGGTTCCCTGGGACATAGTGTAGGGTTTTCTCTGCCCCTCAGGTTTTTGCAAATGTGTGTTCAGGCTACACATCTTTTACCATTCACAGCTTTTTCAGGGGAGTTAAAGCCTGTGTGGGTTCTATCTCCTGAGCAACAGTCACTGTCGCTCACTCTCCCCAGACTCCTAACCTCTTCATAAATTCCATCTGGGACATGGGACATGGGTAGCTGTTCCTGTGCCACGTTGGGGCTGTGTGACCTCCCTATCCTGAAGAGCTGATGTTACTCCAGTGCCTCTGAAGTCTGTGTGTGGCCTGGACTTAAACATCTCCAGGGATGTCATCATCCAATCATCTCTGAATTAGTCCTTGAGGACTGGAGTACCTCTCCTATGCAGACTGAGAGATTTGGGGTTATTCAGTCTATCTCTAAGGTGACCTTATTGTGGCCTTCTAATATCTTAAGGGGGCTTACAGGAAAGCTAGTGAGGGACTTTTAAGATGTTGGGTAGTGACAGGGCTAAGGGGAATGGAGCAAAACTAGAAGTGAGTAGATTCATATTGCATGTTAGGAAAAAGCTCTTCACCCTGAGGGTTGGTGAGACACTGGAACAGGTTGCCCAAGTGGAGGCCTCATCTCTGAAAGTTTTAAAGGCTAGGCTGGATGGGGCTTTGGGCAACCTGATCTAGTGTGAGATGTTGCTGCCCAAGGTAGGGGGGCTGGAACTGAATGATCTTTGAGGTCACTTCCAACCCTGACAATTCTGTGGTTCTTTGAATGTGGAGTGTGTTCATATGACATGAAGCTGACAGCACAACTCCTTCACTATTACCCAGTCACCAAGTCCTCATGGGCATCTTGCAGTGGGCCTGGTTTCAGGGAGTTGTTTTGGCCGTTGTATTCTGGCATTACACTGATTATGAATTGATCATTCTTAATGTATACATTTGCTGTAAAATAAGAGGCAATTCTCCAGGTGATTGTCATCCTATTTGCTGTATATTCAGCTGAGACATTATTTGCAGAAAAAGTGCAGAACTGATGGAGCTGCAGTGCTAGTGTTTCCTTGTCTCAGGAGACAAAACTAAGAGAAGCTGAATAGTCCACATAATTTGTTGTGGTACTCTGCAATGAAGTGTTTTATCCCAGCTCTGAAAGCAGTGCCCTTGGAAGGGAGTGTGCAGTGGGAAGGAGTTTAGTTGGTCACAGGCAACAGCTACTGAGTTTGCCTTAAAACACCAGCAACAGAAAGCAGAAGATGTGACTGGCAAACCATGCTGCCATGGCTGGTGGCTCACAATGCCCAGCACCCAGCCTGAGCCCTGCTACCCATCTGGTCAGCCCATACAGAGCCCCTGGATGCTCCTGCTGCCAAGGAAGGGGAGCGTGGGAACAGCACACCATGCCAACCCCTGCCACCCCTCCAGCAGCATCAGAACTAGTGAACCCTGCTCTCCTGCAATGGAACTAGCCAGGCCCTGTGTTCTCAGCTTCAGGAAGCCAACATTTAGTTTTGCTAATGCTGCTGAGGTCCTTGGACTAGAGCATTGCATCATGCAGGTTGTGGCCAGGTAGATGGAGTGATGGGTTTAGATGCTGTTTTTCCTACTGGCTATTGTCTTGCTTCATGCTGAAATACTCAGTAGTGTCAGAATCTGGCTCTGCATAAGCACTTGAGCTGCACTTTCACATAGTCTGAATGCCTTTCCTTTTCATTACCTTTTGAAGCCACGCCGAGTTTAATGGTGTAATTGTGTTGTGTTTAGCATCAGGTGTTTTGTAGATGGCCTCACAGCTCATGCATGGAGAGGCTGTAGCAGCATGAAGCCAACAACCACCCGAGGACTTGGCAGAAGGCTTGCTACACTTTGCATCAGTGGGTGCTCTGGGTTATGTCTTCACAGCCTTACTATCTGTGTTAGCTTTGCTTCACTTTGTCTTCTCTCTTTTCTATGTTATCAGCTTGACATTTCTGATCTTCCAAAGTAAATCAATTATAAACAATCTAAGAGTGAGTGGCAGTGATGGAAAAGTTCCATATGGCTTGGCTGGACTGAGACCTGAGCCTGATTTCAGGTTGCATGCATTTTTAATGCACATATTTGATAGATATCTGAGGTATTATTACTGGGGAGGTGAGCTGTGGATCACAAGACCTGGTTTAATTCATAGGTCTGAGACAAACTTTGAAAGTCACATCTTGTTTTTCCACATGGAATCATAGAATCAACCAGGTTGGAAGAGACCTCCAAGATCATCCAGTCCAACCTAGCACCCAGCCCTAGCCAGTCAACCAGACCATGGCACCAAGTGCCCCATCCAGGCTTTTCTTGAGCACCTCCAAGGGATGGCGACTCCACCACCTCCCTGGGCAGTCCATTCCAATGCCAATCACTCTCTCTGGCAAGAGCTTCCTCCTAACATCCAGCCTAGACCTCCCCTGGCACAACTTGAGACTGTGTCCCCTTGTTCTGTTGCTGCTTGCCTGGCAGAAGAGACCAACCCCACCTGGCTACAGCCTCCCTTTCAGGTAGTTGTAGACAGCAATGAGGTCTGCCCTGAGCCTCCTCTTCTGCAGGCTGCACACCCCCAGCTCCCTCAGCCTCTCCTCACATGGGAGGGCTGTTGCCCTTTTTTCGACACATTTCAGTATCTCAACATCTCTCTTGAACTGAGGAGCCCAGAACTGGACACAAAAGGCAACAATTTTTTTCCCCTAAGCTTCAGTTCTGTATTTTCTCTAATTCAAACTATGCAAACCAGCAACCATCCCACTCTTGACACCAATCATTCTGTCGTGGTTTCTAAAGAGCTGACAGGATGAAGCTTTTGAATTGGAGAGAGGAAAGAATTGTATTTGGAAAGAGAGATACAGAAAGAAATTACAAAGCAGATACAACATCCGTGGTGACCCCCTGGAATGTTCCCCCAGCCCAAAACTAAATCTGTAGTCCCCAGTGCTCCAGTCCTCCCCCCCTCAACACCTCTGCCATCCTTAGGCCTAAACACAAGGCTCTGGAGGCCCCAAAACAGGCCTTCTCCTCACATGTTTGTCCCCATAAAGCAGCTCCTGCCTGACACAGGGCTGGAGGAGGAGGAAAGGAGAAGGAGCAAGCCTCGCCCTGAGTTCATAAAGAGATAGCAGAATTATGGGAGTCAATAACAATCTTCTACTCCCTAGAGGATTTTTAACCCTATAGTTGCCAACCTGGGGCAATAATCCAGCTGCACCACAGAGAGATGCTTGAAGATGAATTCAGTTTGATGTTTGGATTACATTTCTCTGTAAAATCAGGCTCTGACTCTGAAAATGTAGTGTATCTCATTTGTAAGTCTACTTGGGACTGAAATGGATTTTTAATTCCTGCTTTTTACTGAATTCTGCACTCCTTAACTCATTTGTTTTGTGAGTCAAATGATTACTAGCAGTCTAGGTATTTGCTATGTTGTAGGATCTTAGGGCAGCTTTGGTGATGCTGGAGACCTATTCCTGAGCCTCAGGTCAAAGCTGTATGTAAGCAGAGGAGAGGAGAAGTGTTGCACTCCAAGTCTGTGACTGTGAAGACCTGAGTATCTTTCCCTACCATGATGATTTCACTAAGAATGTCCTGAATAGTATCCATCCATCCCTGGAAGTATCTAGTAGTTGATGAAATGGAAGAAATCGCTCTCTTCCCAAAGGAACATGGCCAACAGAAAATGAAATTAGACAGAAAAATAAGCTCTGCGACGGCACAGCAACAGTGCTGTGAAAACCTAGAAAGAGTAAACCTTAAGCAGCAAAAACTCTTATTAGATGCCTGTAGTAATGTACTTTTTGTTTTCAGTGTGGTGATTGCTGTGCCAGGGTGATGAGTTCTGTTCTTCAGTCTTCTGTCCCGCACCACATCCTGGTCTCCAAGCTGGTGACACATGGGTTTGATGGGTGGACCATGAGATGGATAAAGAACTGGCTTGATGGCTGCACCCAAAGAGTGGCTGTCAATGGCTCTATGTCCAAGTGGAGGCCAGTGACAAGTGGAGTTCCTCAAGGATCAGTCCTGGCACCAGTCTTGTTCCACATATTTGTGGGTGCCATGGGCAGAGGCATTGAGTGCAGCCTCAGCAAGTTTGCTGACAACACCAAGCTGTGTGGTGCAGCAGACAGGCTGGAGGGAAGGGATCCATCCAGAGGGACCTGGACAGGCTGGAGAGGTGGGCACGAGCCAAGCTCATGAGGTTCAACAAGGCCAAGTGCGAGGTCCTGTGTCTGGGTGGAGGCAATGCCAAGCAGAAATGCAGGCTGGGCAGTGAGTGGCTGGAGAGCAGCCCTGAGGAGAGGGACTGGGGGTGCTGGTGGATGAGAAGCTCAACAGGAGCCAGCAGTGTGCACTTGCAGCCCAGAAAGCCAAGCAGAGCCTGGGCTGCAGCAGGAGAAGTGTGGCCAGCAGGTCGAGGGAGGTGATTCTCTCCATCTACTCTGCTCTGGTGAGACTCCACCTGGAGTACTGCATCCAATTCTGGAGCTCCTATTCCAAGAGGGATGTGGAGATGCTGGAGCATGTCCAGAGAAGGGCCATGAGGATGCTCAGAGGGCTGCAGCAGCTCAGCTGTGAGGACAGACTGAAAGAATTTGGGCTGTTCAGTCTGGAGAAGAGGAGGCTCCCAGGTAACCTTCTTGTGGCCTTTCAGGATCTGAAGGGGGCCTACAAAAAAGCTGAGGAGGGACTTATGAGGCTCTCAGGGAGTGACAGGACTGGGGGGAATGGAGCAAAGCTGGAGGTGGGGAGATTCAGACTGGATGTGAGGAGGAAGTTGTTGAGCATGAGAGTGGTGAGAGGCTGGAATGGGTTTCCCAGGGAGGTGGTTGAGGCCCCATTGCTGGAGGTGTTTAAGGCCAGGCTGGATGAGGCTGTGGGCAGCCTGCTGTAGGGTAGGGTGTCCCTGCCCATGGCAGGAAAATTAGAACTAGATGGTCCCTTCCAACCCTGACTGATTGTGTAAGATTCTGTGCTTCTATGATTCCCTCAGTGGCTACTCAAAGTCAAGCTGGCCCCGTGAAAATGTGACTACAGGATCAAATATTCTGTCGGCAGCCCAGTTTCTCAGTGGGCACTGTGTGTATTCTTGATGAGAGCCCTCCCCGCTCAGGGTCAGACCTGCTGGGTTTCGGTTGCTGAGCTCAAGGTAATAGCTGTTTGTTGCCACGAGGTGTCTCAGGCTGTATGCACTCCTCAGCTGCCCACCCAGCGGTTCACTCCCCGGTGTAGAATGTGCCATGCCTTTGGAAGCAGTGACTGCTGATGGTCTGACACCTCCGCGGTTACATTGCCTTTCCTGTGAAGAAACAGCTGTTTAAATGACCCTCAGGGAGGGCTGATGAGCAGTATGAGGCATCGTGGGGTGATGGGTGCATTTGGTACCACATCGTTGAGGGCAAGCTGGAAACCTGTAGCTGATAGTGTGACGTTGAAATGAATGTGAAACCTTGGAGGAGTGGAAATAGATTTCAGATCACTACTTTGAGGAATGGCTTTATATTGTATTAAATCTTTCTTTGTGGTGGTGACAGGCCAGCTGCCTCACTTTGCTAACACAGGGCAGTTGTAGCTGTACAGAAGGCTGACATGGGCACAGCTGTACTGGCACAGTGCTACGGTGGGAATATGTCTGGCAGAGGATTGGTTTCCATACTTACTGTTGGGAACAGAGTGAAGGGACCGTCCATGGTGGAGGAGAGGGAGAATACAAAAGAAATAAATGCAAGATAAACAAATGGGTTTTTTTCTAGCACCAGCAAGGAGAGAAAGAGGTTGTCAGCCCAGTGCAGAGAGCTGAAGTGAGCTCACATAAATGGTGGAGTGTGTCCAGAGAAGGGCCACAAGGATGCTCAGAGGGCTGGAGCAGCTCTGCTGTGAGGACAGACTGAAAGAGTTGGGGCTGTTCAGTCTGGAATCATAGAATCATAGAATCATAGAATGGTTTAGGTTGGAAGGGACCTCAAGGATCATCCAGCTCCAACCCCCTGCCATAGGCAGGGACACCTCCCACTAGAGCAGGCTAGAAAAGAGGAGGCTCCCAGGTGACCTTCTTGCAGCCTAGAGGGAATGGAGCAAAGCTGGAGGTGGGGAGATTCAGACTGGATGTGAGGAGGAAGTTGTTCATCATGTCAGTGGTGAGAGCTTGGAAAGGGTTGCCTAGGGAGGCAATTGAGGCTCCATCCCTGGAGGTGTTTAAGGCCAGGCTTGATGAGGCTTTGGGCAGCTTGCTGTAGGGTAGGGTGTCCCTGCCCGTGGCAGGGGGGGTGGAACTAGATGATCCTTGTGGTCCCTTCCAACTCTGACTGATTCTATGATTCTATGGCCTCAGCAGCTGATTTGGGTTGGCGTCAGAGTAGCTCACGAGTCAGTATGGATGTTTCTGAAAGAAGATGATGTGCCTGAAGAGAGGGGAGGTTAGTTTTTGTGTGTTCCCACCATTCTGCTCGTTGCTTTCCTTGGGGAGAAGCAATTTTTTCCTTAAGATCAAAGCCTTTCAGAACAAGCTATGAATAATTTCAGTGAGGGCGAGAGAAACAGACTTGATGAATCAATGTCTTTAAGAGTTTTTGAATCATCTGGGGCCCCTTTGTATGGAAGGAAATCACTGTGTTTCAGGAAGCTTTATTACTTCAACAAAATGTTTGTGCTACTCAACAGTAGCAGATGGCCAACCCAGAAGACAGTAGCAAGTGGCTTAAGCTAGCTGTAAAGTGGTGCAAATGTCTTTGCCCTCCTAGTAGCAAGCAACCTTGGCTTGAAGGATCATAGCTGTGACTTAGTGCTGTCACTGCAAAGCTGCTTCCCCAGCACTGGGTATACAGAACACCCAAATCCAGGCTATCCATAACTCTGTTGAGTAGCATCTCTTTGATTGCCATGCAGGTTTAGTCAAAGCCCTATGACAGTAGATATTTACTGTCATAGAATCACAGAATTAAAGAATCTTAGAGGTTGGAAGTGACCTCCAGAGATCAACGAGTCCAACCTCTCTGCCAAGGCAGGATCCCCTAGGGTAGTTCACACAGGAATGCATCCAGGTGGGTTTTGAAAGTCTCCAGGGAAGGAGACTCCACGACCTCTCTGGGCAGCCTGTTCCAGTGCTCTGTCACCCTCACTGTGAAGAAATTTCTCCTCATGTTGAGGTGAAACCTTTTATGTTCCAATTTGTGGCCATTGCTCCATATCTTATTGTTGCTGACCACCAAAAAGAGGTTGGCCCCCTCCAGTTGTCACCCACCCCTCAGATATTTGTACACATTGATGAGATCTCTCAGTCTTCTCTTCTCCAGACTAAGCAGCCCCAGGTTTCTCAGTCTCTCTTCATAGGGAAGATGCTCAGGTCCCACAGTCATCTTCATGGCTCTCTGCTGGGGTCTTTTTAGCAGGTCCCTGTCTCTCCTGAATTGAGGAACCCAAAATTGGACACAGTGTTCAAGATGTGGTCTCACTAGGGCAGAGTAGAGGGAGAGGAGAACCTCCCTAGAACTGCTAGACACACTTTTCTTGATGCACCCCAGCACTGATTTTCAGCAGGAGCTCATTAAAGGGACTGTCCCACATTGATGGCAGGATGCTCAGAGCTAAAGCAAAGTGGTCAGTGCTGAATGAGTGTTTTTTGGTGTTTGAAAGCTTCATTTCCCTGAAGTACACCAGTGCCAGTCCAGTGTTGGATTGTACTATATCAGTGCACCTTCTCACTTCAACACTCCTTCCAAATCTCTCACTTTGGATATTCAAACAACGATACATAAATAATACTAAACAGGAGTCCATGCATATTGGTGGCTTATGCACATCGGTGTAGCTCTGGCAGGCTACTAGCTATGGCATTTTAAAAACTCTTAAGTCTACTGTGGTCCTTCTTGCTGTATCCCACTGGTCAGGGATGCTCTGTGCTGCTTGAGGAGAAGCCCTTTTGCACCTCACTGAAGCAAAACCAGATATTTATATTTCCAGTTCCAGATATCCCTGGGCTAAGCCAAAGAAGGTGGCATAGATTCTCTTTTACAAACCTGTGGAACTGTGAATGCTTCTTTGTGATATGCTTAGCTGTCTTTCAAGTGTATTGGGTAAAATCTTTGCTGATCATTCCAGCTAGTAGCTGACAGACTATGATGGTGTAAATTCATGTGGTGACTGCAAGTGGCTGCCACTATTTGCTTCAGTCATGTGGAAGGATTAGTTATAATGTGTAGATTTGGAGTAGATGATCTCTGAGGCTCCTTCCAACCCAAACCATTCAGTGATTTTTAATTGAAGTGTAAACAGTAATGACTGAGATCACATCTGGAATGCAGGGCAGTGTTTTTTGTTCTGAGGAGGAGAACTGCAGTAGCTGAATGGAGAGCTTTTCTGTCAGCCTTCTTTCTACAGCCAGTGCTCTTGAGCAGCTGAATGTCTGCTCTTGTGTTCCACTGAACACATGGAGCATGTGACTAATTCAGCCTGAGCCAGCAGTATTCTGTAGCTGCTCTGGCAGAGACTTGGGTCTCAAAACCTGCAGTAAGAAGCTGTCAGGATGCTCTTTTATTTTATTTCAGACTGAATCTAGACAGTGAATTCAGCCCAGGTGTGAAGCCTGAAACAGGGGCACCACAGAAATCTGAGATTAGAGTCAGACAGATTCTCATCTAATGACCCCTCACTGGAGGTGTTCAACCTCAGGCTGCATGAAGCCTTGAGCAACCTAGGCTGGTGGAAGGCGTCTCTGGTTCCCTAGGGGTAGAACTAGATGGTCTTTGACCTACTCGAGATGATCCTGCTCTGACAGGGGGGTTGGACTTAGATGATCTTTTGAGGTCCCTTCCAACCGCTAACACTTTGTGGTTGTGTGTGTGTTGTGTGTAATATACAGCGCAGGGCTTTGCATGAAGACATTGCTTTGAGTCTGACTGCAGATGTTTGCTTTTGAAAGTGAAATGAAATGAGAAAAGAATTTATTAGTAATGAATTGTAATGTAGTAATAACTTAGTAATGAATATTAGTAATGTGCCTGTCTACTTCTTATCTGAGCCCAACCTTGTGCAGAGCTCCTAAGAACAGTGATAATACTGCTCTGGCCATTTCTTTGACCTGCATTTTATGTGGTATGTGAGTTTTGCACTTTGGGAGACTTGGGAAGTGTGCTGCCAGCTTCCCTTTCCAGGGTACAAAACTATGGATGTACTTTTTGAAGCATCTTTTAACAATAAGTAACATGGACTGGAGTTGTTGAGCAGAATCAGGGATGGTGTTATTTGAAGACAGGAATTGTGAACAGTTTGATATTACAGTTTTAGTGGTTGGGGGGGTTTTTGTTTGCATTTTTCATGAAAAGGAAGGAAAAAAAGACTGTGTTATTTTAGGATATAATTTTTCCAGTCTCTGAGAGCCACTAATGAAAGAGCAAAGACTAACACTGAGCCTGTGTTTTGTTCTTAGCAAACCTTTACCTTGGGAAACTCTCAAAGTTTTCTTATTTGTGAAAGGTTTGCAAAGTGAAATAAAAAAACAGAGAGTATTTACTCCACCCCCCTCCTTTTTCCCCCCCCTTTCAGTGACTGGTAAAGCTTGAATTCCTCCTCTCTGAAAGTCTGAGGCATTTTTGGCCGTTCCTAGTGGAAAGTTGAACGTGCACTTCAACTAGAGATGGAATGGAAAGACTTTACACAAACATTTGAATATCCACCAGATTAAAAAATCTGTGCTACTTTAAAGGGTAAGGGATCAGGTTTAGATATATTGCAGTGGTTTTGGAGAGAGGTGTAAACCAACCTCCCCACACAAGCAAGTAACCCAGGGCACTTAGGGAGGATGATTTGGTGAAGTCTGTGATAGGCATAAAGGAATGAGCCAAAAGCAGGATGACACCACACACACTATACAGATTGCCAGCACTTTGGATCCAAAGCTAATCTTTGCTTCAGAAATGTCTCACAGATTCCTTCCCCCCTTTTTTTCCTTTGTGTGTGTGAAAAATCACAGTTTTCTTGGCTTTTCAGAATTACAGGTAGTTAAAGAACAATTGAAATGGTGAGGTTTTGGCTAGTTGTGCCTTGGTTAATGCTTGTTAGTTTCCACAAATGACTGATACAGTCCATTTGCTGGGTGTTAAAAGTATCCAAGGTTTTTCAGGGGCTCTTTAGAGCAGTGGTGCAAGGAGCTGAGAACTGTCAGTTCTGCCCCCACAACCCAACAGCCCAAACCAATATAGGGAGGGTTAGCATTTATCTCCTGCTTTGGGGATCTGCCTTAAAATATCCCAGTAGCCAGGAGCTGAGTGAGGTTTAAAACAAAATGAGATGTTTGAATAGGAGTATTTAATTGAAAATAGAATTCACATATATAGTGAATAATATCACCTAAGCATGTAAAGCTTTGTGCTTTGAGGATGTGGGTAACCAATAGTTGGTGAGGTTGAAGTGAAAGCTGGTGCAGGAGGAGAACTGTTCTACCTGCAGTGACTTTCCATAAGCCTAGACAGTGTCTCACATCAGGATACTTAACACACAGTATTTTCTTCAGTCTTTAATGAGAAAGGCCTCAATTGCTCACTTGACTACCTATGTAACAGGCCACCAATTTTAATGACATTGCACTAACATGGAAGCAGAGCAATGAAGATTTAGGTTCGTAAGAAGTAAACCAGGTGCACAGTATAAAGATGCTGTCACGGTTTAGTTAGCTTCCTAATGAGCAGTTCAATTTTAGCAGGTGTGTTTTCCTCCCTGGAGATATATGGCTGTACCTGGAGGAAGCAGTACAGAGGCTGGCTCACAGGAGCTCATGCTGTGGCTCTGACTTGTGTCCCCTGCCAACCCACTTCAAAGCCAGCTCAGATCTCAGGGATGCAGAAGGGCGAGCAGGGGTGGAGGGGACGCATGACAGCCTAGAAACAATTCTCCCTCTTTTTTAATTACCTCACCTGTGGGCATTCTTTGAGGCCTACCTAGAGGGGAATAGTCTTGGTTCCTCTACAAGCTACCCATATGAAGGTGAGGATAAATGTGAGTAGACTGTGGTGCAGTGATTTCCAGACCCAGGTCCCATGGCCAGACTGGGCAGAGGTGCATCTTTCTTTCCATGCGGTGTCAGTGCTGAAAAGAAGGGCATCTGTGGATTTGTGATTCTGTGCAGATTCCCATTTAGCTATATCTGTATGAGCATTGACTGGCAGTGTAGAAGTACCTGCTTAATCTCCAGCTTAAATAAATAAGGAATGTCAAAACAAGAACAAATTGGAGGTGAAAATAATGTGGACATAGCAGTCATGAACACAGTGTTGAAAGACAGAAGCTCCAAAGGGGTGCATAGGGCCACAAAAATTATCAGGGCCACAAAAATAAATTGGAGACAGGCTGAGACAGCTGGCATTGTCCAGCCTGGAGAAGAAAAGCCTCTGGGGAGGCCTTACAGCAGCCTTCCAGTATTCAAAGGGTTCTACAGAAAAGCTGGAGAAGGGACTATTTATGAGGGCCCGTGGTAATAGGACAAGGGGCAATGCTTTTAAACTAGAGAAGGGTAGACTTAGATTGGACGTTAGGAAGAAGTTCTTTGCTATGAGGGTGGTGGAACACTGAAACAAACTGTCTAGGGAGATGATGGAAATCCCATCCCTGAAGACATTCAGTGTCAGACTTGATAAGGCTATGAGCAACCTGATCAAGTCGGCAATGTTGCTGCTTACTGCAGTGGGTTTGGGCTAGATGACCTTTAAAGGTCTCTTCCAACTCAACACATTCTGTGGTTTTATGATGCTGTGATTTCATTCTAGACAATGTCTTGCCCTGGCATGAGTTGCTTGGTGTTGATTCACATTCTGATATTCTCATGGAGGCTTCCTTCTTGTCACTCACCTTCTGACTAGGGCTAGGGAACAGCCTAAACAAGGATTTTCTAGAAGAAAAGAAGCTGAGTTAACCTTGTCCTGGTTTTTTGTCCTTTTTGTGATTGCAGTCAGTTTAAATTCATATTGCATCCCTTAAAGCACCCTTAGGCTCTGGATTATCACAAAACCAGAGCTCAAGATGTTGTAAGTTGATATTTGTGCTATTTATGCAATTGAACATCAAGTGAAGCCAAGGAATGTGAGGCTTTTGCCCACAAGGAGGGATTGGAGTATCGTGTGAGGCACCCTCTGGGACAGCCAGGAGTCCTGTGGGGCGGTGCAGTGTCAGTGCTGGGAAACCTCAGGTGCTTTTTGAGGGAGAAGCATTAATATTCCCTTCTTCCCAAGGACAAGTGACTGAAGGAATGTGCATGAAGGAATAGGTTGGAATCAATGCCTTTATCAGGCTGATTGACAGCTCATGCTGTTGTTTGGTGTATGGAAAGTATAGTAGAAATAAATTAGCTTTGCTAACTTATTAGCTCCCCATTCTTCTGAAACAAATTTTCAGTGACAGGTATGATGAAGGTCACAGGATCACAGGATCACAGGATATTAGAGATTGGAATGGACCCAAGGAGATCATGGAGTCCAACCCCTCTGACAGAGCAGGACCATAATGTAGCACAGATCACAGAGGAACACATCCAGACAGGCCTTGAAAGGCTCCAGAGAAGGATACTTCACAACCTCTCTGGGGAGCCTGTTCCAGTGCTCTGTGACCTTTACAGTAAAGACATTTTTTATGGTGCTTGCAGTTCTGAGATGGAAACAATGATCAAAACTTTCTTAGAATCATAGAATTTTTTAGACTGGAAAAAACCTTTAAGATTATGAAGTCCAATTATTAACACAAGACTGTCAAGTTCACCACTGGATCAAGTCCCTAAGCCCTGTTCTAGAGCTTGATAACCCTTTCAGTGAGGAAAATTTTCCTAATATCCAATATAAACCTACCTTGTCACAATATAAGGCATTTTCCTCTTGTTCAGATGTTCTTTGAGCAAGGATAACTACACCCAAATCACTACAACCTCCTCTCATAGTTGTAGGGTCTCCCTTGAGCCTCCTTTTCTCCAGGTCCTGAAGTCAGTGAGACTTGGGTCAACTTGGAGTACTACAGAAGTCTAATACCTCCTTATGCCCTACCATTTTAAGACCCCAAAAGGTCAGACTTATATTTAGTAAACAAAGATTAAAGCAGTACCTTCATATACAGTTGAAACTTACTCCAATATTATAGATCTGTTTGTTAACAAAAACTTAAGACCTGTAAAATTAATTCTACTAATGGTGCCACTAATGGTGCCACTAATGGTTCCTACACTTCGGCCACAACAACCCCAGGCAGCGCTACTGGCTGGGGACAGAGTGGCTGAAAGCAGCCAGGCAGAGAGGGATCTGGGAGTACTGGTGGATAGCAGCTGAACATGAGGCAGCAGTGTGTCCAGGTGGCCAGGAGAGGCAATGGCATCCTGGCCTGTATCAGGAACAGTGTGGCCAGTAGGACAAGGGAGGTTATTCTGCCCCTGGACTCAGCACTGGTCAGGCCACACCTTGAGTGCTGTGTCCAGTTCCGGACTCCTCAATTCAAGAAAGAGTTTGAGGTACTGGAATGTGTCCAGAGAAGGTAATGTAGCTGGTAAGGGACCTTGAGCACAGNCCAACCTGGTTGATTTTATGATTCTATAATTCTATGATGTAAAGGGTTAACCCTCCTGGGGGAGTGGTCTTGACCCTGACCCCAGGTGGTACTGACCCCTCCCCGAGGGTGGGTCTGAACACTACCAGGTGTGGTGATTAGCCTACTCCCGCTTCCTGCCTAGCTCCCCATATAAAACCAGAGGAAGGTCCTGTTTTTCTCTCTCTCTCACCTTGCCTCCCTGCCTGACAGCTATCATCATCATCCTGTTTTCCTGCTACTCTTTGTTTCACCACGTGGCCATAACCCAGGAGGCGGACAAGCCATTGCCATCACTCTGGTTGTATTTATATATCTTTTGTATCTTGATTTCCCTTCCCTGTAGCTTTTGTAACTTCCCTACTTAAAATATCTTTTATTTACTGTTAAATTTTTTCTTATTTTAGTTTCCAAATCAAAGTGAGATTATTTATTTAAATGTACTTTACCTTTTCTCTATATATATCTAATTCTTTTTCTTTGGGAAAGAAGGGGGAAGAGGGAAAAGCATCCTATAAAGTTGTCATTGGTTCTATTAACTATATTTGAGTCTCTGGGGAGTTCAAACTAGAACTGAGAATTATGGTAAGTCAATAGAAAAGAGTAACACCTTTGCCTCCACGTATGAGTTCCAGGTCCTTGTAGGGAAGAGTATAGAAAAGCAATCTGTGTCACTTTCTCTGCTTGCCCCTTGGAATCTAGATCTTAGCTTAGGCACTAATTGTTAACCATAAGATAAACATGTTCATCTTGATAAGCCTGGGTAGTTATAGTCTTTAAGCAGAGGTTTTCTAGAAGAAAAGGCATAAATGTCCCCCAAAATTACCAAGGAAAGAAATGAAGAGGCTAGAATCACCAATAGTCCTGTACAATACAATGGAGAGGCCCAAGTCTTTGAAGTGAAAAATGGTGTTATTTTGGAACCCATGAGAAGATTTAGGTTTTTTTGGAACATGTAAGTTTTCATCTGCTCTGTCCCTGAAAGGGGTCCCCAAAAGTGATGTTGCTGCAGTACCATCTTTTATAGAATCAGTCAGGGTTGGAAAGGGACCACAAGGATCATCTAGTTCCAACCCCCCTGCATTGGACAGGGACACCCTACCCTAGATCAGGCTGCCTGCAACCTCCTTCAGCCTGGTCTTAAATGCCTCTAGGGATGGGGCCTCAACCACCTCCCTGGGCAGCCCTTTCCTCTTACTCAGGAATGAATTGCTTTGTAATGAATAATTAATTGCTTTGCTTAAACCAGACATTACCACTGGAAGTATCCAATGGGCCATTGGTTCTCTGCCTGAAACTCCTGGCTGTATCCCAGTGAATTATGGCACACTTTCCATTGTGCTTTACAGTAACTTAAGTGTTCCAGTCCTTGCTTTCTGTGCCAGTCAGAAGTGTGTGGAAATGTGCTGACTGATTATTTTTTTTTCTCTATGAGAAACAAAGGATTTCTGTGTGGTTTGCCTCTACCTCTCTGACCTATTTCCGGGTGGAGATCTGATGCTGAGCATATAAATTAATGGCATTTAAGAAGTTGGCTGTCCCCTACAGGGGCAAATTTGACATTGTGATTTAAAATGCTAGATTTACCAGCCCATAGTCTGAGGATGTGTTTGTTCTCCCTTTTCATTCCTACTTTCTCTGATTCTATACTTAGATTTATCATAGAATCATAGAATGGTTTAGGTTGGAAGGGACCTCAAGGATCATCCATGGCACTAAGTGCCTCATCAAGGCTTTTCATGAGCACCTCCAGGGACAGCAACTCCACCACCTCCCTGGGCAGCCCATTCCAATGCCAGTCACTCTCTCTGTTCAACACAGAGTCTTAGAGTTAAGGTATTTATAGAATAGAATCATAGAATGGTTTAGGTTGGAAGGGACCTCAAAGATCATCCAGTTCCACACCCATGCCATAGGCAGAGACACCTCCCACTAGAAAAGGTTGCTCGAGGCCTCATCCAACCTGGCCTTGAACAACTCCAGGGAGGGAGCAGCCATGACCTCCCTGGGCAACCTGTTCCAGTGTTTCACCACCCTCACTGGAAAGAACTTCTTCCTAACATCTAGTTTCAATCTCCCCTCTGCCAGTTTAAACCCATTACCCCTTGTCCTGTCATTACAAGACCTTATCAGTAGTCCCTCCCCAGCCTTCCTGTAGGCCCGCTTCAGATACTGGAAGGCCACTACAAGGTCTCCTCTAAGGTGCCTCTTCTCTAGGCTGCAGAGCCCAAACTCTCTTAGCCTGTCCTCAGAGCAGAGCTGCTGCAGCTCTCTGAGCATCTTAGTGACACACACACTCTACACCCCTTTCTAGATTCGCTCCAGCAGTTCCATGTCCTTCTTGTGCTGGGGGCTCCAGAGCTGTACACAGTATTCAAGGTGGGGTCTCAGGAGAGCAGTCAACTTTTACATGTGTTAACTGCTGCAATGCTAAGATCCCCTCTAGCCCTGGTGCTGTGCTCTGTGCCATAGCTGATCTGAAGTAAACCACTGAGCCCAAAGTGTTCTACAGTTAGAGCAGTCAGCACATCTCCCTTCAGAAGGCCACATCAGCACTGTTTGAGCTGGCTCACCAACTGCAGGAAATATCTTTGCAAAGTGAACTCTTCTTGGGATGGCTCCCATCCAGCCCTTACTGAAGGTTTTCTCAACAGCACTTGGATCAAACTGTCAATTTCAGAAAAACAATCCAGTAATACTTTGCCAAAGTGACACGGTGCCTTCGTTTTTTGGGTGGAAAACAAGTATCTTCTCCTGTTGTTTTGTCTGTCCTCTTTCTTCTTTACTTTTCTGCTGATGTGGCTTTGGAACACCTGTGTGGAGTTAAATGGCAGTGAGAGTATGTGAAGGTGAGGAGCAAAGCAGCTGCACCTGTGTGAATTGCTGGATGAGGAAGGTGAGATATCCTCTTTCCTTTGTACATCTCAGTTATGGTAAAATGCTCATTTCACAGCTGAAATGTGAAAGCCTTGAGTTGCACAAAGGGCAGACACCTGCCTCTGCTGTTAAAGCTGTGCTTTTTCCTTCTTAAACTAGACTCTAGTTTATATCTATTTCAAATGAGGTGAAAAAATGAAATGGTATATTGGAATGGTCCTAACGCTTAAAGCCAATGCACAAAGTGATTTACCTGCTTAAAAATGGTCAAGTACCTATGGAAAAACAATGCCTGTTGTGGGCATGAGGAAGGGATGAGTGATCATGTTGTGAACTGTCTTTGAAAACAATAAAGTCCTTTTCCTGGCAAAGAGTATAGCCTTTGTTCGTGAACACTACCACATGAGTGCAGGGTTTTCCACCCTGTCCCGGCTTGCTGGTCTGCCCTGCAGGGCTGGCATCCCTCAGTCTTTCTGCATCTCCTGGACAGATGCTTGTCTTGGTTTTGCAAGTTGCCAAACAAGAGGAAATACAGAGGTACACTGGGATGCTCAAGTGTAAACTTGAACATCACCACTTCAGCATGAACTGGAGCATCACCACTCCATCATGAACTTGAGTGTCACCACTTGAGCATGAACTTGAGCGTCACCCCTCAAGCAATGCATTTAGGAGAGATTGATGGAATAGAATAGCTTTTAGGAGTGTGAAATTTTACAGAGGGTCTTACCTCACAAATGGAATTCATTTTATGGTTGCTGACTAAAGAACCAAAATGTAGTGCCCCTTTTTTTTCCTGTTAATTTTGTCACTGTCCTGTTTTGCTGCAAGTACAGTTGATAGGTTGAACTGGATGATCTTGGAGCTCTTTCAACCTGGTTGATTCTATATTCTCATGGTAGTAAGGCTTTGACACTTAGGAGAGTGTATGTGTCACTTAAAAGGATGCATGAGAGTGTGCTATATCCCAAACAAACAGCTCAGACATCTGGAACCACAGCAGGCTGTGGTACTTTTCTAGCCCTGGTGGTGAGTTTTGGGTGGGACTCTGCTGGGTGTTCATCAACTACATCGCTTGTCTCTGGATTGCTCTTGCAGATTGACAGAATGCAAAGTTGTTCATAGAATCAGAGATTCAAGCAGATTGGAAGAGACCTCCAAGATCATCCAGTCCAACCTAGCACCCAGCCCTGTCCAATCAACTAGATTACTCTAAAGGACAACTGATTGTACTTAGAAGGTGCAGTTAAGGGCTTCTTAAGACAGGGATCTACTCTTTGAGGAGGAGGATGGAACTAGGAAGATTAGCACATTGAGTTAGTCTTCATACTGTTTTGTCTGGTAAAGGAGCAGTACTCTCAAATCCAGGGCAGAGTCATTCAGTCATATTTGATGCTTAGAACTTAATTGTTAAAATAAAATTTGTAATTAAACCCAACAAAACTAACATCCCACTCAAACCCTATCATCAAACCAGAGTAAAATAAGCAAAACAATTGCACCATTTTGCTTTTGCAGGGTGATGGTTTTTGGACAGGTTGCCCATAACAGGGTTTTATTTGCCAGCTAGTATTTTTGGCCTTTTCCTTTAAAAGCAGGTGATCACTTTCTGATGAGTTCCTTATCTAAGCAGCTACAGCTTCTCTCTTCAAGCTGATACTTTGCTCATGGCTGGGTCATTGTACTTAGCTTGCCAAACCTCTTCATGGAATGAAAAAAAAGAGGCTAGCAGACGTTCATGGATCAGTGTTATTTATGGACTGTGCCAAATATGTGTCCTCTCGGCAGCAGAACGCATTCTATGGGTACAGTTTTCCAGTCTTGAAGTAACGCCACAGAGAAAGAAAATGCTGACTAGGAAAGGCAAAATCAAACTTTTTTTGTTTGTTAGATTTCTGGTGGTAAATTGAAGTACCTGATTTTTTTTCATGGCCTCACTTTTCAGCTTCTTTGTACTGGTATATTAATAAGTTTGAGTTGCTTGGTATATTTCCTATCACAATAATAGTGACTAATAGAGGTCAGCACTTATAGAATCATAGAATCAACCAGGTTGGAAGAGATCTCCAAGATCATCCAGTCCAACCTATCAACCAGACCATGGCACTAAGTGCCCCATCCGGGCTTTTTCTTGAACATCTCCAGGGACGGTGACTCCACCACCTCCCTGGGCAGCCCATTCCAATGCCAATCACTCTCTGTGCCAACAACTTCCTCCTAACATCCAGCCTAGACCTCCCCTGGCACAACTTGAGACTGTGTCCCCTTGTTCTGTTGCTGGTTGCCTGGCAGAAGAGACCAACCCCACCTGGCTTCAACCTCCCTTCAGGGGGTTGTAGACAGCAATGAGGTCTGCCCTGAGCCTCCTCTTCTCCAGGCTGCACATCCCCAGCTCCCTCAGCCTCTCCTCACAGGGCTGTGCTCAAGGCCCCTCACCAGCTTCATCACCCTTCTCTGGACATGTTCCAGCACCTCCACATCTGTCTTGAATTGAGGAGCCAAGAACTGGACACAGCAGTCAAACCGTGGCCTGAGCAGTGCTGAGTACCGACACGAAATAACCTCCCTTGTCCTACTGGCCACACTGTTCCTGATCCAGGCCAGGATGCCATTGGCTCTCCTGCCCACCTGGGCACACTATTGGCTCCTGCTCAGCTACTATCTACCAGCATCCCCAGGTCCCTTTCTTCCTGGCCGCTCTCTAGCCACTCGGTCCCCAGCCTGTAGGGCTGCTTGGGGTTGTTGTGGCCAAAGTGTAGAACCCTGCCCTTGGCCTTGTTCAATCTCATCCCACTGGCCTCTGCCCACTGATCCAGCCTGTCCAGGTCCTTCTGTAGGGCTCTCATACCCTTTTTTCTTTTTTTTTTTTTCCCCTCTACTTCCCTTTTTTCCTTGAGCTATCTTGTATTTTCCTTTGCTAGATGACTGATGAGACTCTCTGAAGAATGTGTGATTTGGCAAGGGAAAGCTGCCTCCTTGTGTGGTTGTTTAGAGGATGTTTTACCCTCAGCTGAGACATCATGGTCTGGACTTACATCATTTATAAAACGTTCTCTTCACAGTCCTGACACGCACAGAAACGTTGGCAATACTGATGGATGTTTCAACTGTGAAAAGTCAATACTGAACCTTTAATCAGCCCTGTGTTTCTGGGCCAAGATGCTATAAGCAAATTCCTTCAGCTGTATGTAATATGTATGTCTACACTGAAGAGAGTGCTAGGGAGTGGCTCTTTTTCACTTTCAAGAGCACAGAAAAGGATTTGATTTTATTTTAAATGTAGGTAGGCCTTGAAATGAGGTCTGAAAATGTTTGTTTGTTTGTTAGCTTTGTTTGGCCAGAGCAGAGATTCAGAAAATTAAGTCAGCTGTGGAATCAAAAGTGAAAAAATCCTTAGTGTTATTTAGAGGGGGAAACAATGGGGAGAGGGTGAAGAATCAGCTTTCAGTTCAATCAAAAACTTGGTAGCAGTTCCCAAAATTGGTTAGTAAAAGATTTTTTTTTAAAAAAGGATGGGAGTGACTGCATCTGAAGACTTAGCTTTTTCATTGCTACAGATTTAGGACATCCTTCAGAGTTTACTGAAATCCATCTCAGTTCTTGGTGTGTATCCCAGGTTAGGGTGGATCCCTCCCCTGGTAGAATAAACTCACCACAACATGGAATTTTTCTGGAAAGTCAGGGAAAAGTGAAATTGTATTTCTTATAGCTTAAATATAACAGTATAAGGAGAAATAAACTACTGCAGAAATAAACTACTAGAGAAATATAATAACCTTAACAAAGATGGGGAAGAGATCAAGCAGTGGCAATGCAGGNTTTTTTTTTTAAAAAAGGATGGGAGTGACTGCATCTGAAGACTTAGCTTTTTCATTGCTACAGATTTAGGACATCCTTCAGAGTTTACTGAAATCCATCTCAGTTCTTGGTGTGTGTCCCAGGTTAGGGTGGATCCCTCCCCTGGTAGAATAAACTCACCACAACATGGAATTTTTCTGGAAAGTCAGGGAAAAGTGAAATTGTATTTCTTATAGCTTAAATATAACAGTATAAGGAGAAATAAACTACTGCAGAAATAAACTACTAGAGAAATATAATAACCTTAACAAAGATGGGGAAGAGATCAAGCAGTGGCAATGCAGGAAAGCAGCAGCAGCCAAAACAGCAGTGGGGGAAGATAGCAGCAGGCGCAGCAGAAGCAGCAAGGGGAAGGTCCAAGCTGTGCTTCCAGACGTAAAGCCCTCGATGCTCCAATGAAATGATATTAACTTAGCCATTGTTGCCATTATATGGCCTATCCCTAGAATGTTCACCTCTCCACTATGTCTGAGCTAGAAGTCTAGCTCAAATGGCCACAGTGTGCCACAGTATGTGTTAGATGATGGACATATATATCTGCAATCCCTTGTGCCTCCATAAAGGTCATATCCACTGCCTGTGGTGGGAAAAATCACAGGTGCTGTAATAGCTGACAGCTGTGAAGCTTTCGTGTTGATCCAAAATCTTGTCTTCACACTTGTTAGGCCATCTGCTGAGGATTCAGGCAGCCTGCCCAGGTTCAGGAGGATCAGACTGAAGCCCGTGGTGGTTTGGGTGTTACCTGCCCCCCCCCACTTTGGAAATCACCCAGACTAGACTCAGCTGGCTCTGGAAATTTGAATGAAGCTTATATTTACAGCTGGCACAATTTACAAGCAGATATTTACAGTATATACAGTTATAGACAGGTAAAAGGTAATACAGAAATACAACATCACTCTCAGAAACCTGAGTCCCCAGGAGAGGCTCCCAACGGCTCCTTCCACCTTCTCCCACCCCTCTCAACCTTACCCCAGTCCCAAGGAAGAATGGAGGTTCGGCCAGGGGGTTAGGAAGCAAAGTGGATTAGTCAGAGAGACAGCAGAGAGGCTAGAGAGAAAACAAATGCAGCTCAGAGCTCCCAGGCAGAAGAAGTGCCTTCTGTGAATGATGACTCTGCAGTGCAGTTGAGCTTGGTGGGACAGTAGCCCTGCAGGTGCTTGTACAAGGTGGTGTGAGCCCAACTTCACTTTCTTCCTTTGTGTGGCTGAGGTCAGGACCTTGAGCTTTACCTCAAACCAAGCTGATGGCTCACAGGATGTGGGCAGCAGTGAGGTGGGGAATTTCCTTCTGCTGCTTTTTGTCTTTAATGGGAAATCCCTTTCAAGCCTAGCACAGACCTCACATAAAATTACTGGATTTGATGGATCAGCAACTGAGTCATTTGAACCATTCTCTGATAGCTATATCCTGGATGCCTTCAAATTTCTGCTAGTTGGACTGTAACAAAGAAGGATAAAGGCAAACTGGAGCTAGCTAGTGAAATGGAAATGGAACAGTGGGCAGTAAAGTGTGATGCTACTGTAGGGAAAGAAATCTAAGTCTTGGAAAGCCCTGATTTCGAAATCTCAGCTGAGCCCTTTCATTCAATATTAGGCTTCATAAACTTCTCTTTGCCCAAAGCCACATCTGTTCTAAATTGAATACTTTCCATATGGCTCTCTGGCTGGGGTAGTTCCTTTTGGATCCTTTGTTCCTTGCAACCCTCTATGTTAATTCTAGTAGGAAGACATGGCTTTGACTAGTGGAGCAAAGCTGATGGACTGCAGCATTCCTCCCAGCCCAGCTAGGCCAATGTGCTCTTGGTGCTTTGTGGCATAAGAGACCACCAAGAGGAAACCTGAATGGTGTGCTTGTACCACAGCTAGGCAAGCCACAGGGGTCTGGGAAAGTGTGGCTGGTTGAAGGCTAGGGTTAGGCTGCTCAAGAGAGTTGTGGAGGTCTAGGTGGTTCTGGCTACCTACCACACATGGCTTACAAGAAGAGGCTGCTGGAGCAGACCTTGTTAAGTATGAGGCACTCAGGGGATAGATACATTATTGATGGGTGTAGGAGAAGAGAACCTGCTTTTGATGTGGATTGCTTTCGAAAAGGAAGTTTACCAATAGCCAAATGATTCTGTACATTTTCCTCTGACCTTTAACTGGCTATGCCTGATGTAGGGAAAGGGAATTAAATAAAGCTACAAGACATCCCCAATTTCTGATGGAGTCCTTGTATGATGATATGTTTTCATTTTTGATGTTCTGCACCAGTCTCTCTGCAGACCCTGAGAAAAGTCATTACTGAGTATTGAGCATCCCGCTTGGAAAACTTCTTGTTACTGCTGTGCTAGTTTGAAGCTGGCTAGAATATTTTGGTGAGAATTAGATGATAGGCTGTGAAAAGGAAACAGTGATGGTGATGTCTGCTTCACTCATGGGCTTGTTGAGATGGATAAAACAAGAACACAAACATAGATAACAGAGTTGCTCTCTCAGGCTCTGGCTGCATGCACTTCTTGCTCTCTAACCTGCTGTCTGTGTAACTAGTCCCTCTGCTTCCTATCCCCCCTGGCCAATCCCTCATACCCACCTTGGATGTAAGGCAAAGTCTGGGATAAGGTGGAGGGGTGGAAAGGAGATGGAAGGGTGGTTGGGAGCCCCTCCTGGGGACTCTGTTTTCTGGGAGGGCTGTTGTGTTTCTGTATTACCTTCTTAACTTGTCTATTTCGGTCTCTAGCTGTAGATATTGTAAATACCTGCTTGCATATTGTGCTAAGCTGTAAATATAAAGCTCCAAGCTTAATTTCCAGCTCAGCTGAGTCTAGTCTGGGTGATTTCATAAGAGTAGGGGGGTGGGTAACACCCAAACTGTCACACCTACAGTTGGATTCTATAGCATAATTTAAAACCTGTAAAATGCTGCCTTTTGCTCTGACATTATTTAATAGATGTGCTTGCCATGGAAGTGAGCTCCATATATGTCACCCGCTTCATAATACCTGATGACTTTTGTGTGTGTGTGCTTGCTTTTGAAGAGAAGGACATGCCAAGGAGACCTCTGCGAGTGCGTGACCAGTCTCCAGAAGGCAAGTTACCTTTTCGTTGGAAGCCACCTTATGGAGCAGGCTTCAGAGGTCCACGGAGCAGATCCCAAGGTTACCTCCGTGGGTATGGAGAGAGTAGCCGAAGGATGAGTTATGCTCCTCTGCCACAAGAGCGACAAAACCAGGAAGTGAGGAAACTGGGTAAGTCTGATGTCACCAACAGCATCCAGCTGAGCTGGCACGTTTCAGTACTCCCCTGTGGTCACAGGTCATGTGGTGTTGTAGCCATCAAAATAACTTCTTCCTTCAATGAAAATGCTCACTATGTTTGTGTTCTATAGCATACTCTTAACAGAAAATGATAAAGGCCAGGGTAGAAAGCGTAGTAAAACTTGAGGCTGTGTTAAAGAGACACTGTCTCTGAGTTATTGGGGTTTGTATTGTTATTGTACATCTTTGTCTCCATTTCTACAGTGAGAAGGAACTCCTCAGTCACTTTTATCAGTTATTCCCTCTTTTCCTAGTAGGAATTTCATACTTATTTCTCATCTCTAATATATAGGGGATTGAGTGCACCCTCAGTAAATTCACAAGTGACACCAAGCTGGGTGGAGGCAATGCCAAGCACAAATCCAGGGTGGGCAGTGACTGGCTGGAGAGCAGCCCTTTAGGAGAGGGAGTTGGGGCTGCTCGTGGATTACATGAGCCAGCAGTGTGCACTTGCAGCCCAGAAAGCCAACCAGAGCCTGGGTGGCATCAGGAGAAGTGTGGCTGGCAGGTCAAGGGAGGTGATTCTCTCCCTCTACTCTGCTCTGGTCAGACCCCACCTGGAGTACTGTATCCAGTTCTGGAGCCCCCATTACAAGAAGGATGTGGATGTGCTGGAGTGTGTCCAGAGAAGGGCCACTGGGATGCTCAGAGGGTTGGAGCAGCTCTGCTGTGAGGACAGACTGAAAGAGTTGGGGCTATTCAATCTGGAGAAGAGGAGGCTCCTAGGTGACCTTCTTGTGGCCTTCCAGTATCTGAAATGGGCCTGCAAAAAAGCTGGGGAGGGACTTATGAGGCTGTCAGGGAGTGACAGGACTAGGGGGAATGGAGCAAAGCTGGAGGTGGGGAGAGTCAGACTGGATGTGAGGAGGAAGTTGTTGAGCATGAGAGTGGTGAGAGGCTGGAATGGGTTGCCCAGGGAGGCAGTTAAGGCCCCATCCCTGGAGGTATTTAAGGCCAGACTGGATGGGGCTCTGGCCAGGCCGATCTAGGGTAGGGTGTCCCTGGCCATGGCAGGGGGGTTGGAACTAGATGATCCTTGTGGTCCCTTCCAACCCTGACTGATTCTATGATTTCATGATCTACTTTTTATTGCTTTTATACTATGCTGTTTTAAAAACAGAGAACTGGTGTTGTTTAAATAATCAAATTATCAGGAGAAGAACACAATCCTAGGAGACAGTACTTTTGTACTGATATTTTCATGTTAATAATTTGCTTTCTTGCTTCTAAATTAGCAACTTTACTGTTCTTACTGTATGCGTTTTGAGACCTCCGACATAAATGCTGCAATTCTAAATAAAGTAACTTTCAGTAAGCTTCTCTTGTATGTCATTAGAGAATAAAAGAGACTTCTGCCTGAAAAAGACTGCAGTGGGTTTTTTTAGTGAAAAAGGTTACAGGAAAGCTTCTATTTGTTCCCCCTACAGCCTCTGAGTCAGTCCATGTGGTTTCACTGCCATCACGGAGTTCCCAAAGACGAAGCCAACCTGTCTTTAGATCATCTTTAACTAAAAGAAAAGTGACAGGTATGTTTGTTTCATGTTTACTGTCAGTTCACAGCGGTGTTTGAATGCAATGAGATAGTCTTGTGATGTTTAGAATGCAAGTCTTTTGGTGCTGGAGCTGCTGAGTTTTCCTCTGTGCGTTGAAGAGCTTGATGGATGTCTCCAAATGCTTCTCTAGATACAGCAGGATTAATAAAATGATAGAACATCAGCAGCATTTGGTTTGGTTTCTGTTGTTTGATTTTTGTTGTTGTTGTTGTCATTTGTTTATGTTTTTGAAATCATCTCTCTAGCTGTTGACAAGTGTTATGCACTGCAAAGGTCTCGTGAGAAGACTAAATTAAATCAAAGCCAGAACATTTGTAATGGTACACTCATCATACATACAATCCATACAATGGATTTCATCAGATCTCTGCCTCCTGTTCTGAAAGGTTGATTTCCAGAAGCCTAAAGCTCTTCAGCCAGTTTTCACTGTTTTGGAAAGAAGACATTAATTACATAGCTCTACCAGTGTTAAATAGGCAGAGCAAGATACCAAGTCACACCCTTGCCATGCAATGAGAATGCTGTGGGGTTGGCAGAGTGTTTCAGTGTTTTGATGGTAATGGAGAACACCTTTGTCAGAATTGAGAACCATAGTGTACTGGAATCCTACCTCACACCTTTTCTGGGGAGATGATGCCATCCACTTACGCTGACTTTCTCTCTTCATGTGCTCCCCATTGGAAAACTTTGTGAATAGATCCCCTGAAGCCATTTGTGAGTTGTAGCAGGCTCTCCCTGACCGCTTTTGTGTATTACCCCTTTGGCTTGGAAAATGTGCAATTGTTTGAGAACTCTCTGCATTAGAATCTTGACTGGAAGAAGTGAAATGTGCTTCCCTGCTGCCTGCCTTCTGTGTGCGTAGTGCTGGCTTCCAGAGTAACATGTCACCTAATGAAGAGAAGGGCAATCTTACTGTGGATTTTGGTCATACAAGAGTAAGGTCCCTAGAAAATGGCTTTATACTCTAGAGTTTACTGGCCCCTTTTCCTTCCTGTGGCATGAACGTTTTTTCCAATTGCAGAATGGTAGGGGTTGGAAAAAAACCTCTGGATATCACCAAGTCTATTCCCCCTGCCAAAGGAGGGTCACCTAGGGCAGGCTGCACAGGAAGGGGACTCCGCAACCTCTCTGAGCATCCTGTTCCAGTGTGCTCTGTCACCAGTATTACTCTTAGAATCATAGAATCAGTCAGTATGGGAAGGGACCACAAGGATCATCTAGTTCCAACCCCCCTGCCGTGGGCAGGTACACCCTACCCTAGATCAGCCTGGCCGGAGCCCCGTCCAGCCTGGTCTTTAATACTTCTGGGGATGTGGCCTCAACTGCCTCCCTGGGCAACCCAGTCCAGCCTCTCACCCCTCTCATGCTGACCAGCTTTCTCCTCATGTCCAGCCTGAATCTCCCCACCTCCAGCTTTGCTGCAAGTAACAGTTTGAAGCCTGATAGAATACTGAAGTGCTGTAGAGTAAACAAGACCAGTCATGTAAGCAGAGAAGTAACAGAAGAAATTGTGTTTCCATGGGGTACCAATAGTAATCAGTTTAGTTTGGTTTTCCACCACCACTGTGTCTGTTATTCATCTGTGCTGTGCATGTATTATAAAGTCAGCTGAAGACAGTTACTGTGTTTTATGAGTACTTCAGTGTTGCTATTGATATGCTATTGTGTTTTGCTCTTTCAGAGGAGGAAGAGGTGGAGGTGGCAAAAGATATAACTGTTCGAGTTATGTCCTCTCACTCTGTACTTGTTACCTGGACAGACCCTCTGTATGAAAAACAGAAACTTGCAGCAAACAGGTAGTTAGCCCTGTGTTTTCTTTTCTGAATGCATATGAAAGTCAAGCAGCTGCCCATGCACTGCTGATTGCTTTTGCATTTATTAAATGAGAAATTGGTTGTAAGAATAATTTAAGGCATAAGAATTTGCATATCCCTAACTATGACAGTGGCTGGTAGGTGACACTTCAGAGAAGCTATCACAAACCCGATGTGAGTGCATGTAGGGTGTTACAGCTTCCTTGCCTGTGTCCTGGTGTCTTGTATTTAGAGGTTAGTATAAATTCTGGGCTACAGGAGTAGTTGTTAGTCTTCTGAAATGTCATCAGCACCAAATAGTGACGGTTTGGGATTCCAATGTTGGTATATCGCCACAGTCAGCAAGTCCTCATGTGTGCATGGGGAAAGAAGGGTGCAGGCCACAGAGGTGAGGGATTAAGTTGGGGTTGTCAGAACAGGCTGCAGCCATAAAGCAGGTAAAGGAAGTATGGCTGCAATGGGAAAGGTGCCTGACAGTGCTCCCTGCACCCACCCTCTGGAAACTGTGCAACTGAGGCTGTCCTGTGAGTGGGACAGCTTGGCTTGCAGCAGTATGCTGCATCAATTGGAGACCAAACTAAACAGAGAAATAGGCTGGAAATGGCCAGAGGCCTGGAAGTGCTGGATTGTGTTTCTCAGCCTGGGAACACCAAAGGGCTGTGCAACTGTGACAGTTTGGGTGTTTGGGCCCCCCCACTCTAATGAAATCACCCAGACTAGACTCAGCCAAGCAGGAAATAAAGCTTGGAGCTTTATATTTACAGCTTAGCACAATATGCAAGCAGCTATTTACAATATATACAGCTATAGACAGAAATATATGTTAAAAAGTAATACAGAAGCACAACAGCCCTCCCAGAAACCAGAGTCACAGAATCACAGAATTTCTCAGATTGGAAAAGCCCTCCAAGCTTATTGAGTTCAATCATTAGTTTCACACTGACAAGTCCTTGACTAAACCAAATCCCTCAGCACAACATCTAATCACTAGGAATTGCTGTGGTTGGAAAGGACCACCAGGATCATCCAGTCCAACCTTCATCCCAGCATCCTTCATCACTAGACCCCCAAGAGGGGCTCCCAACCACTCTTCCACCTCCTTTCCACCCCTCTACCTTATCTCAGACTTTGCCTTATGTTCAAGGTGAGTTTGGAGGATCGGCCAGGGGGTTTAGGAAGCAGAAGGATTAGTTACACAGAAGGCAGGTTAGGGAGAAAAATGCAGGCAGCCAGAGACACACAGCAACTCTGTTATCTATGTTTGTGTTCTTGTTTTTATCCACCTCAGCAAGCCTATGAGTGCAGCAGACATTACCACTGTTTCCTTTTCACAACCTAGAATTTCCCTTACTAAAATATTCCAGCCAGCCTCAAACTAGCACAGCAACCCAGCACTGAAACATCCTGAGTGGCACAAGAGGAGGAGTTGTAATTTTAGGTATCCTCCTTTCCCCTGTGGAAGTGGTTATCTGGTGTCCCAGTTTGGGCCATGAGCCTACCTGGTTCTGGAATAGAATAGAATCAACCAGGTTGGAAGAGACCTCCAAGATCATCCAGTCCAACCTAGCACCCAGCCCTAGCCAATCAATTAGACCATGGCACTAAGTGCCCCATCCAAGCTTTCCTTGAACACCTCCAGGGACAGCAACTCCACCACCTCCCTGGGCAGCCCATTCCAATGCCAATCACTCTCTCTGGCAACAACTTCCTCCTAACATCCAGCCTAGACCTCCCCTGCCACAACTTGAGACTGTGTCTCCTTGTTCTGTGGCTGGTTGTCTGGCAGAAGAGGCCAAAATGGACTCTTAGCCCTTTTCAGGAGTGAGAATGAGGATACTGCACACTGATGGGAAGTTTTAAAGGGAAACGTTATTTTGAAGAGAATATATACAAAAGGCAATCAGGTAGAATAAGTACAAAATCCACTAGGCCCAAATTGGCCTTCTCAAACCCTCCACCTCGTCCACTCTCAGTCGGTCTAAAGGTCGGCTGAAACCACCTCCCCAGAGGTGGGCCTACAAGGCCACAGTGGCTCAACTCCCTGCCTGCCAACTTTCCTGTGAACCATAAGAGTGCACTGCTTGGAGAAGTGGAAGCAAGAAAGGCAGGGAAGCGAAGAGGGGGAGATCAAGTCAGGCATTATCTTTTAAGCTGTGATACTGGAAAAGAAATAGAATAACAATATTACAGTATCCTGGGATGAGCCGGTCCATCCCCCTGCCGAGTGCCTCCGTCCCAATGGTTTTGTTTAAGGGGGACCTGGGATCCCTCAAACTACTGCATCTGGGTAGACTGTTATCATAGAATCAGGCAGCGTTGGAAGGGACCACAGGGATCATCTATTCCAGCCCCTCTGCCATGGGCAGGGACACCCTACCCTAGAGCAGGCTGCCCACAGCCTCATCCAGCCTGGCCTTAAACACCTCCAGGGATGAGGCCCCAACCACCTCCCTGGGCAATCCAGTGCAGCCTCTCACCACTGTCATGCTCAACAACTTCCTCCTCACATCCAGTCTGACTCTCTCCACCTCCAGCTTTGCTCCATTCCCCCTAGTCCTGTCACTCCCTGACAGCCTCAACAGTCCCTCCCCAGCTTTTTCGTAGGCCCCCTTCAGATCCTGGAAGGCCACAGGAAGATCAGCTGGGAGCCTCCTCTTCTGCAGATTAAGCAGCCCCAACTCTTTCAGTCTGTCCTCATAGTAGAGGTGCTGCAGCCCTCTGAGCATCTCTGGTTATCTGGGCACTGTTCTGGGAGAAAGGAAGTCCCAGCCATCTGGTCATGGAGCAGCAAGACAGTGGTGTGGAGCCCTCTGGGATGTCTGACTTGGTCTGGGGTCACTTCCCCCAGAGGCACAGGGTGTTTGGAGTAAGAGGGAAGAGCAGCCCATCGCTTATCATGAAAGCAGTCAGACACCACTGAAGCATTGTGGTAAGCCCCATCAGGCCAGCTGAGGGGAAAGCAGCCCTGCCCCTCTCTGGTTGTAGCTAATGCTAGGTTGTGACATGTGAATGTTTATTTTCCCTTGTTTCTGATAGCAGGCAGTATAGTGTTCGCTATCGGGAAAAGGGGGAGTCGGCAAGGTGGGATTACAAGCAGGTCTCCAACCGGCGGGCACTGGTGGAGAATCTGGTGCCAGACACCATGTATGAGTTTGCTGTCCAAATCTTGGAGGGATATAAGGAAGGCAAATGGAGTGCTTCTGTTTACCAGCGAACCCCAGAAGCAGGTATGTATTCAAAGCACCTTGGGGTGATGCCAGTCTTTGAGCTCTGAAATAGGACTGACTGGAGGGAAAGCCAGAATAAATGATGGCCTGCAACAGCACAGGCTTGGCAGCACGGGAAAAGCCTCGGTGGTGCTGCCTGCATCCCTGCAGCAGTGCTCTGCTCCTGTTGTTTTATTCCTCTAGGAAATGAAATAAAACTTTTAAGTCTCCATTTTTTTTCAAAAGGCAACATTTCTCCTCTCCAGGCAGGTGTATGCTGTGTAGGACAACTTTTCTTACTTGCGTCTTTTGTATATGGTTGTTTCACAGCTCCTGCCAGTGCACCTGAAAATTTGGATGTTTGGCCACTAAAGGGGAAACCAACTTCTGTAGCAGCATCCTGGGATGTTCTCCCAGAAAGTGAAGGAAAAGTCAAAGGTAAGTCATCACTGTTGGTTTTTAACCTCCTCAAGGAACTGATTGTCCTAAAGTCAGGCTGCCACTCTGCAGCAAGCTGGAACTGCTCGCTGTGCTAAGATTTTTTTTCACTTACTAATAGCTTATATCTGAGCAAGATTTGCTTGTTTCCAGTCCAGTGTCTCTGCACTGCCACTGGGAAGCCATCATCACCATGTGCCTGGGATGTCAGAGCTTCCTGGGATGTCACACATGCATGCCTACCTCTTCTTTTGATAAGCAGGTTGAAATGAAACTCAGGAAGGAAGTTTCCCAAAGGATTTGTAACAGTTAGGTAAAGAAGAAAGTTTGGATATCTGCCAAGAAAGTGAGTGGGTTTATGTTGCTTTCTATTTCTAGTTCACCATGGAAGGAAAGCTTCAGCTTAAAAAACAAGTGCAAATAGTGATTTTAACAGATCTCACACAGAAATCTTCTGTAGGATAGTGTTATTGTTTGTGGTCATAAAGCTCATTTGTCAGTGGCTGGTTACTTGCATAAAATTTATAAAATAAAGCTTTGCTGGATTCCCTCCCCCTTTTCCTTATAAAATGAAAGGCTGATTTCTTGACCACTTCTGTTCTCCAGTTTCTGGACGTGCCTTGTCAGCACTGAAGTACCTCAGGATTAAAAAAAAATCCCTTTTTGCCTGGAGGGAAATATACTGTGTGCATACAAGGTCAGCTTTATGTGTTCTTCAGGGCACCGGTGGGATTTCTTCCTCCTTGAAGTCAGTAAAAGTGTTGGGATGAGATTGAACAAGGCCAAGTGCTGAGTTCTACACTTCGGCCACAACAACCCCAAGCAGCACTACGGGCTGGGGACAGAGTGGCTGGAGAGCAGCCAGGAAGAAGGGGACCTGGGGATGCTGGTAGAGAGTAGCTGAACATGAGCTAGCAGTGTGCCCAGGTGGCCAGAAGAACCAATGGCATCCTGGCCTGGATCAGGAACAGTGTGGCCAGTAGGACAAGGGAGGTTATTCTGCCCCTGTACTCAGCACTGGTCAGGCCACACCTTGAGTGCTGTGTCCTGTTCTGGGCTCCTTAAATCAAGAGAGATGTTGAGATACTGGAACATGTCCAGAGAAGGGCACAAAGGCTGGTGAGGGGCCTGGAACACAGCCCTGTGAGGAGAGGCTGAGGGAGCTGGGGCTGTGCAGCCTGGAGAACAGGAGGTTCAGGGCAGATCTCATTGCTGTCTACAACTACGTGAAGGGAGACTGTGGCCAGGTAGGGTTGGTCTCTTCTGGCAGGCAAGCAGCCACAGAAGAAGGGGACACAGTCTCAAGTTGTGCCAGGGAAGGTCTAGGCTGGATGTTAGGAGGAAGTTGTTGCCAGAGAGAGTGATTGGCATTGGAATGGGCTGCCCAAGGAGGTGATGGAGTTGCAATCCCTGGAGATGTTCAAGAAAATACTGGATGGGATTGGATAGTTGATTGTCTAGGGCTGGGTGCTAGGTTGGACTGGATGATCTTGGAGTTCTCTTCCAACTTGGTAGATTCTGTGATTCAGCAGAGCTGCAGTTGTGTCCAAAAACTGTTTCTTAAAGTAGGGTCATGCAGGGACATTAGGCAAAATTTCAAATCTTCAAACTTTGAGTAGTCTGTAGCCTTTCATCCATTTTTGTCTGCTGATCTTTAGATAATGATCCAAGTTAGTGATTTTAAAGATACATGGTATTCAAGAGCTGAACACTTATATGTGTCAAATATATCATTGTTTTTCTCAAGTATTAAGTGCTGAAACTTCCATATGGTACTTACTGCTTTCTCATGTTAGTGAGACAACAAATGTTGTCTCATGTTAGTGCGACAACAAATATATCATTGTTTTTCTCAAGTATTAAGTGCTGTAGCTTCCACGTGGTACTTACTGCTTTCTCATGTTAGTGAGACAACAAATATATGATTGATTTTCTCAAGTATTAAGTGCTGTAGCTTCCACGTGGTACTTACTGCTTTCTCATGTTAGTGAGACAACAAATATATGATTGATTTTCTCAAGTATTAAGTGCTGTAGCTTCCATGTGGTACTTACTGCTTTCTCATGTTAGTGAGACAACAAATATATGATTGGTTTTCTCAAGTATCAAGTGCTGTAGCTTCCATGTGGTTCTTACTGCTTTCTCATGTTAGTGAGACAACAAATATATTGTTGTTTTTCTCAAGTATTAAGTGCTGTAGCTTAATGAGGTAACTGTAACTTTCTCACGTTCCCCACACCTTCTCTGGACAAGTGCATGGCTGTTGTCCAGCTCTTCTTGATGACCCTTCACTGATGGGCATTGTTGCTTATGTATTTTTACAAAGATACAGATGTCCTTTTCTGTCGTTGGCTCATTGATGCAATTTTGTTTGTTTAAGATCAACATGTTCAACTTGACCTGCCTGTGTGAGTATCTCTCTCTCTCTCTCGTGTCTCTATGCTCCAGCTGTTGACTCGGTGTGCATTGCTAGTGTATTAATTGTAGTAATGCACGTTCTAATTCATCCTACCCATACAGTCTGTCCGCTGGAAACAGGACTGTTTTCAGTTTCCTCCTTCCAACCGTCTGCCAAATCATTTCAGAATACATTCTTTCATACGCCCCGGCTCTCAAGCCGTTTGGAGCCAAGTCCATCACCTACTCTGGAGCTACCACATCAGCCATAATAGATGGTCTGCAGGCTGGGGAGCGCTACATTTTCAAAATCCGGGCTGCAAACAGGAGGGGACCAGGTCCTCAGTCAAAAGCCTTCAGTGTTGCCATCCCAGCAGGTGAGCGCTAAGCTATGCACCAATTATGTGGTCTGCCCATTCTTGCCTTGATGCTGGTTATGTTAATCCTTATTGACTTAGCTTCCTCTGCACTTCATTTAGCCTGTGGGGTTTTACTTCCTTAATACTGTTTCTGGTTGCTTTTTTCATCATTCTATTACCTGAGATCTGGCAAACATGACCTATGAGGAGAGGCTGAGGGAGCTGGGGTTGTTTAGTCTGGAGAAGAGGAGGCTGAGGGGACCTTATTACCATCTACAATTATCTAAAAGGAGGTTGTAGTGAGGCTGGAGCTGGTCTCTTCTCCCCAGTTACTAATGATAAGACAAGAGGAAATGGCCTCAAGTTGCATCAGGGGAGGTTTAGGTTGGCTGTTGGGAGGCAGTTCTTTCCTGAGCGGGTGGTCAGGCACTGGAACAGGCTGCCCAGGGAGGTGGTGGAGTCACCATCCCTGGAGGTGTTTAAAAAAAGATTGGATGTGGCACTTGAGGCTGTGGTCTAGTGATTAAGGATGCTGGGGTGAAGGTTGGACTGCATGATCCTGGTGGTCCTTTCCAACCATAGCAATTCATAGTGATTGGATGTTGTGCTGAGAGGTTTGGTTTAGTCAAGGACTTGTCAGTGTGAAACTAATGATTGGATTTGATGAGCTTGAAGGGCTTTTCCAATCTAGGAAATTCTGTGATTCTGTGAAGGAGTGCTTGTAGATAAACATTTGTCACTCTGCAGTATACAAAAGGGCATTTCAGTACTGTTTCCTGACTGAAAACACTATGTGCTTCTGTTATCCAAAGACCAAAGAATAAAATACTTTGAGTCTTTGACTGTATTATTCCTGACAGCTCCTGCACTTGAAATTCATTTGGTGGCTTACTCAGATACTACTCATGCTTGCTTCTTGACGCAAAGGTGCTATGGTGAGGGCAGAAGATATTCTGAGTTAACTGAGAATGTGGAGCACAGATTGAGATGGGATAATGCAGCACCATACAATTAATATGACTAAGCTGTGCTGAAGATTTGGCTCCACTGATGTTTTTGTCGCTGCTTTTAGATACTTGATTTTAATTGCATTTTAATTCCTCTTACGTTTTACCTAAGCTAAAATAATTCCATGTTATTACCTTCCTACAAACCAAAACTTACTCAGCCCAACTCCACAGGCTAATTAATGTGGGAATAAGTATTGCCACCTATTGTCAGAAGTTGTTTTATTCTTGCTACCTGGCTGTTTTTTTCTCTTGGTCAGTTTTTTTATGTTTTCTTCTGTTGTTATAAATAAATACTTCTTTTTTTTTTCCTTTTAATTTTTTCCCCAGCCATTCCTGAGGATTCAGTTGCTCAGCAACAAACAAATACTCGAGATAATTCAGGGGCTAAAAAAAAGGGGCATGCTGGCTCATCTTCTTCTCAGACTTCTTCAGGTGCTTCAAAAGTCCAGCCATCACTTTCCTCTAAGCAGTCTCCTGTTCGTTCAGCTGGTGTTAGTGATAAAAAGAATCCTCTTTCTGAGTATAAGAATAAAATCTTGACTCGAGGAGTCCTAAGTAAATCTCAGTTACCTTCTAGGAAAACAGGAGAACTGGAATCTGATCTCCAGTCCACTGAGGTGACAGATGATCATGCTTCCTCCCAAGAAGCTCCAACGCTACCACCGAAAGCCCAGGATCAGAGGAGAAATGTTAGACCCTTGTCACCTAGTCAGCCAGTCCATCCTGTCCTTGCCTCAGGGAGGACCTCTGTTCAAACGCACACATCAGAGGTGTCACAGCAGACAAACACAGAGAAACATGAGCCACCAGCACTGTTACCGTCATCAACACAGCACTCTTCTGCCTCATCTGTTCCTAAATACACAGATAATGAAACAAAGCAGCTGAGGCAAAGCAATACTAATGTACCTTCTAAAACTGCTTCCCATGGTCTGCCTGCCAAAAAAAATGATCTTGCAGGTAATGTGGAAGGAAAGGCAGATCCCATACTGGTGAAAGTGTCTTCTAAAACTTCAGAGCCTGGCCACCTGGCTTTGCCATCAAATCGACAGTCTGCTGTCTCTCGTGATGCTGTCCCAAGCCATCCCAGTAGGTTTGGCTCTCTACGTCGTTCACATCAGCACTCTTCCAAATCAGCAGATTCCCATTCTCATGATAGCCATAATGAGTTTGACAGTGAAGAAATAGAGGACAGAGCAGGACATCCCAATTCTAGATCACAGCAATCAAGGCTTTCTTCAGGCTCCAGTTCTCACACATGGAAGGATTCGAAATTGGCTGCAGTGGCAGCGTCATCAAGGTCTGCTGTTTCTAGTCATTCTTTACCTCACTCTCACTCTTCCACCAGTGCCAAATCTGATGGAAAGGATGTTAATAAGAATTATATGGATAACTCACAAGATGCAAGTAGCATATTTCCTTCTCTACACTCTTCCAGGCAGTCTTCTTCAGCAATCTACTCCAAGAGAAGGAATCCTCAGGTAGATACTGATTCTCATCTCAGAGAGACACACAGTGAAAAGTCACCCCAGTCTGCCTCAGCAGAACAGCAGAGTCAAGCAGCTGCTCCAGAAAAGAATTCTCTTTTGCAGTCTTCTCTTTCCAAACATAAGGCTGAAGAACAGGACAGACAAGAGGTAAAAGAAACGCTTGCTCGATCAGAACCAAGTTTATCTTTGCCTAAAAAGATGTTTCACTCTCATCTTCCATTGGAGAAGACCTCCCACTCAGAGCCTCCACAGAAGGCACAAACTAATCTGTCCTTACTGCATTCAAGGGGCCGCCGCCTTCCATCTCCTGTCTCATCCCAGAGTAATGAAGAATTGCAGGAAGGTGATGATGAAGATGTAACAGAAAGCAATGACAGGGCAAGCAGCCACACTGTTGTTCCAAAACAGGTGTCCCCTTCTAGAGGATTACCTGCATCTTTCTCTCAGGGAAGCTCAAGTTCATCTCCATCAAAACAACAGCAGCCAGGTTCTCAGGTACCTTCCTACAAACCAAAACTTCCTCAGCCAGACTCCAGTTCTGCCACTGATACAGTGAAAAATCATCAGAACAATCCAAGGTTGTCATCCACTTCTTCAAGGCAATCTCGTCCTTCATTACCTACTCACTCAAGGCCTGCTGCAAGAACAGTGTCCCAAACAGACCAAAAATACAGCCTGTTGCCCTCAAAAACATCCAAAGCTGAACTTCCTCGAAATGTGCCTTCCTCCTCTTCATCTAAGTCTCGTCAGTCAGTTTCTAATGATGAGGATGATTATTACAGTGAATATGATCAGAAAGAACTGGAAGAGAAACCTACATCTTTGGCAGCAAAATGGTCCCCTTCTGTTTCTAGAGGTAACAAAAACATATATGATGACAGTACTAACAATAAAAGGAAATCTTTTGACACTCTTCTACCTCACAAAGTAAGCTCTGAAGGAGAAGAAGAGGAAGAAAAAACTCCATTGAAAACATACTCTCCTGAATCGCCAGGAAGCTCTGCCCTAGCGTCGCGGATTACTCAGTCCTCTAACAAACGCATCCCATCTAAACCGAGCTTTGTCTGGCCACGTTCTTCATCTACCACCACACACACTGCCTCTCCAACAGTTTCTTCTTCCACCTTGTCCCCTCGCCAGCGACTGTTGAACTCCAGGCTACGGAGCTCTTCCCAACGGCAATTTACTAGACCTGCCTATCGACAAGGTATTTTGTCTTTGTTGTAGCAACCTTACTGAATTGTGCTTTTCCCAAGGTTAGCAGGTAGATGGAAAGTTCTCCATCAGAATGCAGGTTCATTTGTTTAGTATAATTGTGATGGTTTGGGTGGCTGTTACCTGTCCCCCCACACTTAAGAAATTCACCCAGATTAGACTCAGCCAAGCTGGAAACTACAGAATGAGGCTTTATATTTACAGCTTAGTACTATATACAATCAGGTATTTACAATCTATGCAGCTATAGACAGAAATAGACAAGGTAAAAAATAATACAGAAACACAGCAGCCCTCCCAGAAACCAGAGTCCCCAGGAGGAGCTCCCAACCACCCTTCCACCTTCTTCCCACCCTTCTACCGTACCCCCAATTTTGCTTATGTTCAAGGTGAATTTGGAGGATCAGCCAGGGGAGTTAAGAAGAGGAAGGATTAGGGACACAGACAGCAGGTTAGAGAGAGAAGGCTGTGAGCCTCCTCTTCTCCAGGCTGCACACCCCCAGCTCCCTCAGCCTCTCCTCACAGGGCTGTGCTCCAGGCCCCTCACCAGCTTTGTTGCCCTTCTCTGGACGTGTTCCAGTGTACCAACATCTCTCTTGAATTGAGGAGCCCAGAACTGGACACAGCACTCAAGGTGTGGCCTACCCAGTGCTGAGCATAGGGGCAGAATAACCTCTCTTGGCCTACTGGCCACACTGTCCTTGATGCAGGCCAGGATGCCATTGGCACTTCTGGCCACCTGGGCACAGCAGATGCTCCAAGCAGAAATGAGCCTGCTTTGCTGAGCACGGTGAGGGCTTTTTCTGCACGTGTTTATGTCCAGGTCAGTCAGAAAATACATTGCTGCAAACTCGAAAATGTAGATTGCACAACTTTCTTCAGAACAGCATGTTTTCTTCTCTGTTTCAGGTTACAACGGCAGACCTAATCTCACAACAAAAAATGAAAATGGAAATGGGAAAATAATACCTGGTAATAACGGAAAACCAAGTGGGCAGAGAGTAATCAATGGTCCTCAAGGAACAAAGTGGGTAGGGTGAATTTCTCTTCAAATTCAAGATGCTTTCACCTTTTTTGTACTTACATTTTCAAAAAGAAAAGAAAGGAGAACAGTGCCTTCAGTCTGTGAAGCTGTAAAGTGAGGTTATGATTATGCACTGTTCCATTGAAATCTAATGACAAATCCTGCATTTCGTTATTTGAGCATTTGAAATGTCTGATTTAAAGCCTGGTGGCCTGAATTTTTAACAGCAGTACTTCCATAAATTTAGTGAGACCTTTTTTTTTTTTTTTTACCCTCTGAGTCAGTGAGACTTACAGTCCCCAGTGACACAGGGCTTGTCTCCCATGCAATGGGAGTGAGGTCTGACCAGGACATCTGCCTTGAAGGATGTGTTTAGCAATGCTTCTTGCAAATGCATACTCCAAGGAGAAGCTCATGAGCAAGACTATCCAAATGTAAAGTTACTCTCTAAGTGTTACAGTGTTTTAAATATACAAGCATAGGCATCTTGGAACCCCATTACAAGAGGGATGTAGATGTGCTGGAGCATGTCCAGAAAAGGGCCATGAGAATGCTCAGAGGGCTGCAGCAGCTCTGCTATGAGGACAGACTGAAAGAGTTGGGGCTGTTCAGTCCGCAGAAGAGGAGGCTGTGAGGTGACCTTATTGTGGCCTTTCGATATCGGAATGGGGCCTACAAAAAAGCTGGGGAGGGACTTTTTAGGCTATGAGGGAGTGCCAGGACTAGGGGGAATGGAGCAAAGCTGGAGGTGGGGAGATTCAGGCTGGATGTGAGGAGGAAGTTGTTCATCATGAGAGTGGTGAGAGGCTGGAATGGGTTGCCCAGGGAGGTGGTTGAGGCCCCATCCCTGAAGATATTTAAGGCCAGGCTGTGGGCAGCCTGCTCTAGGGTAGAGTGTCTCTGCCCATGGCAGGGGGATTAGAACTAGCTGATCCTTGTGGTCCCTTCCAACCCTGACTGATTGTATGATCTTCAAGCATTTTGCCATTTGTAGAGATGAAAGTCTCCAGTGCTATTTTCAGAAGAGCTCAGGTGCAATTGGCAGGAAAGCCCCACTAGCTGCCTACATGCCCAGACCTTGTCTTCTAAGAGCCTTTCTGCTGAGTTTACAAAGGGAAGGAACTGGTGTTTCCCTTGTATTTGCCCAAGTGCTGAGCAGAAGGAGACTGTGACCAGCCTTCCTGGCATTAGTACTGCTGCACACTACAGGACAAATAAAGACATTTGTTTTATGAATCCTTCAGTCCTACAGTTTGCATTAGAGGAACATGAAAAAGTGCATCAGGTACATCATTCAGGGGAGGGTTTTGGAAAACATGCCAAAAGCACTGGAAAGTGTGATAGTGAAGTAATGTCCAATCTAAGTCTGCTTTGCTCTAGTTTAAAACCACTGCCCCTTGTCCTGTCATCACAGGCACTTGTCAAAAGTCCCTCCTCAGCTTTCCTGGAGCCCCTTTAGGTCCTGGAAAGCTGCTCTAAGTTCTCCCTGGAGCCTTCTCTTCTACAGGCTGAACCGCCTCAGCACCTTGTGCCCATCCGTCACCTGGCAAAGGTTTGTGAAAGGTCCTTGGGAGAGGATGGGCTATCCTTCTGTGGCTTATGAGAGGAAGGCACTGCTGCAAGCAGAGCTTCAGGGACTGATCTTGTGATCCCCAGTCCCTTCTGCTAGTGTGTTTTCCACAGCACCGAATGTAAGTGTGCCTTGCTAACTCAGAACTGCTACTCACGTACTTTTACCAGTTTCCTCCCAGCATTCAACACCTTCTGCATTTTTGTGTTCTGTGGCTCAGTGTCTGTTACCTAGGTTAAACAAGCATGTGATTTAGCTATTTTGGGTTGAAACAGCAGTGTGGACTGGATTTTATCTGAAATTATCTCTTTAATTCAATCCAAGCTCTCAGACGGATTTGTTTTATGAGACAGAGGCTTTTCTTCAGTCTCCTACCCCAATTAAAATCTTAGCTACTTTGTTTTCACTGCCATTTCAATCTGACTTAACTAGTTCAGTTTCTCCTTTTTCTTTGATCAGGAGACATACTTTAAAATCCCATCTTCAAGAGAACTCAGGCTCATACTCAAATCAATATTACAGGAATCCTCCTTGGGAGTTCTGCAGCCCAAGAAAATCAAAGAAGTTGCTCCTTTGCACGTGGGAGCTAGAGTGGGTGGTATAAGTATGGTTGTGTAGCTCTGGAGCTCAACTCCCAGAGATGTGCTTTCTCCAGCAATGCTTTTTTTTTAGTGATTACTGTGTAATGAGTACTTTTAAAAGTCTCAGGACGTTGTAGCTGTTCTGCAATAATTAGACTTGGCGGCATCTGAATTTCTCCAGGATTCCCCTTGTGAAATTTAATTTCACTTCATCTTATGTGAGCTAAACTTGAGTTCATCTCTTGCTTTTAGGTTGTAGATCTTGACCGAGGGCTGGTGTTAAATGTTGAAGGAAAATACCTCCAAGATTCCCAAGGGAAACCTCTCCGAGTTAAATTAGGAGGGGATGGACGTACAATTGTCGGTAAGTGACAGCTTCCTACTTGCAAAAGCAAAACAGCTACAGTTTTTGTGCATGTGCTACAAGTCTTTGATATCTTGAGTGCTTCAGGTCCTGTGCAAGCTATTCAGAGGTGCTTGTACCTCAGGTCTCCAGCAAGCAGTCAGCACACTGCAGGGTCTGGGGAGACGTTAGGGTATCCTGTGGGACTCTAGAGTACAAGGCATTAAGAATGTCAGCATTAGAAAGGACTGCAGAACTGAGCCAGAATAAGGATTGTTGTTTGTTTGTATCTTTATATACATAGAGATGATTATTCCCCACCACTAGCACTGTGCCAGCCATATTTATGAGATGATTTTACTTTTTGTTCTAAACCTGACCACAAATAGTAACAAACCCTGTGTGTGACTTGCAAAACACCGCTGTTTGTATATTGGTGCACTTGTATAGACCTTTTGAATTTAAATTCAGTGCCTGCTGATAAACTTGTTATCATGAATATTTGCTGTATCCTGAATTTGGCTTAACCATTTGTCTCCAGTGACAGCATCTCAGCACGTATTGCCAATACTTGACTTTAGGAAGCAGAATATGGATTCATCTTATTTTTCATCAACAGTCTCAAGACTGGCTTAGACTAAATGCAGGCACTGTCTTCACATTGAAATTCTGCAATGAAACTTACCTGTTTTTCCCAGAAAGTGTTTGTCAAATAGCTGATAAAAATGAAAACTGCTGTGGTTTATCTGATGTTCTTTTGAACTGTTTTGCAGCATGCTTAGCCATGGCTCTTCCCTGGATAACAACCTTCTCTGTCAGCTTAGGTACAGGAAGCTGTAATGACAATGCACCTTTAAGCCTGAAACAGATTAATGGTGGTCTTTTTTTTTTTTTCCCTTCTCTTATAGATGAAAAAGGTGCCCCAGTAGTGAGTCCTGATGGATTACCTCTGTTTGGACATAGCAGATTTAGTAAACCTGTAGCGAGTGCACAAGATAAACCAATAATAAGCCTTGGAGGGAAACCTCTGATTGGTCTTGAAATGATTAAGAAAACAACCACTCCTCCAACTACTACTACAATACCCCCAACTACCACCACAACAACTACAACCACTACAACTGTTGCTACAACTACCACCACCACTCCTGAACCAACCACCACTGAACCACTGACTGAGAAACCACCCCCAACCTGTCCTCCAGGCACCTATGGGCAATATGATGATGAGGGCAACTTGATGTTGGGATTCAATGGCCTACCAGAGTGCAACGCAGAAGGTAACTTCCTTTTGTGCTTTTTGAACTTCTTTAGTTGTGATGTTTGCACACTGCAGTTACACAAATGTGAAGTGGGAAAGAATCTGCCTCTGAAGACTTTGGTCCATGTGACAGGGAGATGAGATTAGAGCATCTGAAGAAGGATGTGGGTGTTAAAAGATTTTTTCATTGAGAAATGTTGACTTTCTGCAAAGGTGAAGTTTGTCCTAGAAATATGTTGATTTCAGCAAAAGTTTTGCCTTCTTTTAGACCCAATCCTATCGTGTAAGCTCATGCACGTGAGCACTCACATATGAGGAAGTTCTCACTCCAGTTAAAGCCATGGAAGCACCTGACTGCATTAAAGGTTTTATTTCGAGCTCATTTTTCATGATAAATTCTGTAAAGTCTGACTTGAGCTGTGGTGGAATTGTCTTTTGCAAAGTGAGATTTCTGTTCCCATGCAAACTGTTGGAGATAGAGATTGTCTAGCAGGAATGTAGCACAATACAGGTGAAGCTGAGGAAAGACAACCCTGGCTCTGCACAAATGAGGCAGAGGGTTGTACACTAATTCCTTCTTGTTTGAAGCAATGAAACAGTGCATGTCATAGAATCATAGAATCAACCAGGTTGGAGGAGACCTCCAAGATCATCCAGTCCAACCTAGCACCCAGCCCTAGACAATCAACTAGACCATGGCACTAAGTGCCTCAGCCAGGCTTTTCTTCAACACCTCCAGGAATGGCAACTCTACCACCTCGCTGAGCAGCCCATTCCAATGCAAATCACTCTCTCTAGGAAGAACTTCCTCCTAACATCCAGCCTAGACCTCCCCTGCCACAACTTGAGACTGTGTCCCCTTGTTCTGTTGCTGCTTGCCTGGGAGATGAGACCAACCCCACCTGGCTACAGACTCCCTTCAGGTAGTTGTAGACAGCAATGAGGTTAGCCCTGAGCCTCTTCTTCAGGCTGCACACCCCCAGCTCCCTCAGCCTCTCCTCACAGGGCTGTGCTCCAGGCCCCTCACCAGCTTCATTGCCCTTCCCTGGACACATTCCAGTATCTCCACATTTCTCTTGAATTGAGGAGCCCAGAACTGGACACAGCACTCAAGGTCTGGCCTGACCAGTGCTGAGTACAGGGGCAGAATAACCTCCCTTGTCCTACTGGCCACACTGTTCCTGATCCAGGCCAGGATGCCATTGGCTCTCCTGCCCACCTGGGCACACTGGTGGCTCATGTTCAGCTGCTATCCACCAGTACCTCCAGATCCCTCTCTGCCTGGCTGCTCTCCAGTCACTCTGTCCCCAGCCTGTAGTGCTGCTTGGGGTTTTGTGGCCAAAGTGTAGAACCCTGCACTTGGCCTTGTTCAATCTCATCCCATTGGCATCTGCCCACCCGTCCAGCCTGTCCAGGTCCCTCTCCAGGGCTCTCCTACCTTTCAGCAGATCCATACCTGCTCCTAGCTTGGTCCTTAGATTCACTTCAAGTTGCTGAAGCCACATCTTTGGATATATCTACACTCCTCAAAACTTCCTAGGCCATGATTACATGACCTACTTGAAAATCTACTTTGTCTTCAAAGATACAGATCTGTGAGGGAAAGATGGGGAGCATTTAATTTATAGAATCATAAGATCATAGAATCAGTCAGGGTTCAAGTAAAGCCTAGATGAGGCACTTAGTGCCATGCTCTAGTTGATTGGCTAGGGCTGGGTGCTAGGTCGGTCTGGATGATCTTGGAGGTCTCTTCCAACCTGGTTAATTCTATGATTCTGTGACCTCTTCTGAGAATGCATAAGAACAGTAAGAGTTTATTAAATATGGCTGGAGTTATCCTGACCATAAGCTGCAGAAGCTGAACAATAAAAAGCTTTGCAGTATTATTTTTAGCTGAGTTATGGCTGGGGAATTTCCATGTGATTTTACAAATGCTTAAAAACCTTCTGCTTCAATTTTTTTTTTTTCCCTTGTACAAGTTTCAGCAAACTTGAGCTTGGTTAGAGACATGAATGCAAACTAGTGTTTTATGCAGGCTGTGTTGAATGAGAATTGCCCTAAAGCCACTCCTGAGCTGTCTGGCATTTTGGTGGTATCTATATGCATCACAGTGGCAGGCTGAAAGGAGAAGATAGTGCTGAATTTCTACTTCCTAGCTATTGGATAGCTTGAGCTATATTAGTCCCTACCCAGCAATTAGGAAAGTTATCTGAAGAGTAATTAAGATTTTCTTGATGTCCTCTTTTTTTCTCCTCTTTTTCTCTTCATCCTGTTAACTCGCTGCAGCATTGGATAAATAGAGCAAAGTGACCTACCTGTTCCACAGAGGAACTCTCTTGAGAAGAAAGCATCTTTGTGCTATTTGTTTACTGATGGCTGTTTTTGTTAAACTAGTGCAGTGTCTATTTCAAGAGGGATAAGCAACTACTACTTGCACTATCAAAACATTTAATTTAACAGTTTTTCCTTTCTCATTTCCAAATTGTAATTTTTATGCTGCCTTTCCCTTTCTTCTAAGTCTGAAAATTAACTCTCAGCCATGTAATGAAATACTTTTTCTGCCAAAGCTTGGCATTTGTTACTAAGTCCTTTACTAACAAACAGCTGGGGGCTGCAAGTGCCAAAACTCACTGCCAAATGTACTATTAAGCTTTGGCAATTTCACTTCCTTTCTGCCAGGTTTTTGCTTGCTCTATCAGAACTTATTGTCAGTGTTTCACTAGGCTCAGCAGTGTTTGTCTTTCAAGAAGGAGTTTGGCCATACACACCTGATTTGTCAGTGAAATCAGTTCAACTTTTTTCATGAACCAGCAGAGAAATAAAAGCTGGAGTCATAAACACATGTGATAAAATCAAGTCATAGTTGTTTGGTCTGCTGTCCTTACAGGTGCCAAAATACTTGTAAATGGTCATGACTGGCAAGTGGTCATAGCGTGATTTAGTCTTGTTTGGTGCAGGCAGGCCTCACTGAAGAGCAGCAACTAAGGCTGATGAAGCAAGCTGGAGAACAAATTGGTGCATGTAGAGAATATTATAAAAGGAGAGATATTTTATCTCTATCATGACCGTGAGAATGAACAAGGCCAAGTGCAGGGTTCTACACTTTGGCCACAACAACCCCAAGCAGCACTACAAGCTGGGCATAGAGTGACTGAGAGCAGCCAGGCAGAGAGGGACCTGGCGGTACTGGTAGATAGTAGCTGAACATGAGCCAGCAGTGTGCCCAGGTGGGCAGGAGAGCCAATGGCATCCTGGCCTGGATCAGGAACAGTGTGGCCAGTAAGACAAGGAAGGTTATTCTGCCCCTGTACTCAGCACTGGTCAGGCCACACCTTGAATGCTGTGTCCAGTTCTGGGCTCCTCAATTCAAGAGAAATGTGGAGATACTGGAATGTGTCCAGGGAAGGGCAACAAAGCTGGTGAGGGGCCTGGAGCACAGCCCTGTGAGGAGAGGCTGAGGGAGCTGGGGGTGTGAAGCCTGCAGAAGAGGAGGCTCAGGGCTGACCTCATTGCTGTCTACAACTACCTGAAGGGAGGTTGTAGCCAGGTGGGGGTTGGTCTCATCTCCCAGACAAGCAGCCACAGAAGGGGACACAGTCTCAAGTTGGATCGAGGGAGGTCTAGGCTGGATGTTAGGATGAAGTTGTTGCCAGAGGGAGTGATTGGCATTGGAATGGGCTGCCCAAGGAGGTGGTGGAGTCGCTGTCCCTGGAGATATTTCAAGAAAAGCCTGGCTGAGGCACTTAGTGCCATGGTCTGGTTGATTGTCTAGGGCTGGTTGCTAGGTTGGACTGGATGATGTTGGAGGTCTCTTCCAACCTGGTTGATTCTATGCCACAGTTAATGGTAAAGAAGCACAGACAACAATGTAGAAGTGACAGAACAAGTACAAAAATAGGAATTAAATTATGTTTTCCTGGGTTGTACACAGGCCAAAGGCTGACTAGCTAAGAGATGTGAATGAGTTGAAATGTGTTCTTGAAGGACTTCAAATTTCTGCATATCTGAACCTTTTGTTTAATTCAACGTAGTCAACATTGTAGATGTTGGTGGTGGTGAGAGGTTCTGCAGAATTCAGCAAAGTGTCTACTTGTCACTGACTACCCTTAGAGAAGTCAAGTGCCTTTTGAGTGGATCATCTCCTGAAGAGTAGCTGCAGAAATCTACCATGAGAAAATGTCAGGTTTTATTATATGGAGATGTGACAAAAAATAATCTCTTTCCTGTGTTTTCAAAGCTTATGTTGGCACTAACACCACTACTGTAAATTTGAAAGTTCCTCTATTAGAAAAAAGCATGAGTCTTGTACAGTCACTGTTGGTTCTAAGTGCAAAACACATGCAGAATGAGTATTTATGAACTGTTTGACATTAGCAGATGAGATTTTACTTTGCTTGTATTTCTGTCTCTAAAAATAGCATTGTTGCTTTTATATAAAGTTTTGCAGGAGCAATGTGGATTTCTGTGTACTATCCAGAGGTCAGACCTGTCTCTCTCTTGTCTTTGTTCATGCCCTGGCCTCTCCTCAGCCCTAGCATTTCATTGAAGATTTCTGATTGTACCTGAAGTTAGTTCCAGCACAATGTTATTGCTTTGTTTGTGTTGCTTGTCATGGCTATTATTATCTTTGTGTGCTCTATGGCTTCTCTGTATGGCATGGAGATATGAAATCCTTACCACTGGCAGGGAAGCCTTCTGGATTCACAAGATAAGGCACTTGATGGTTGATGTAGTTGGTGCAAAGGTATTGAGATAATATGTAGGGGTTGGCATCTTGATGGTTGATGTGGTTGGTGCAGAGGTATTGAGATAATATGTAGGGGTTGGCATCTTGATGGTTGATGTGGATGGTGCAGAGGTATTGAGATAATATGTAGGGGGTGGGCATCTTGATGGCTGATGTGGTTGGTGCAGAGGTATTGAGATAATATATAGGGGTTGACATCTTGATGGCTCATGTGGTTGGTGCAGAGGTATTGAGATAATATGTAGGGGTTGGCATCTTGATGGCTGATGTGGTTGGTGCAGAGGTGTTGAGATAATATGTAGGGGTTGGCATCTTAGAAGTTTGTGGCGATAGTGCAACGGACATTTGGGGTGTGTGGGGAGACTGCT
>WAAF01019154.1:20777-68073 GCA_013400475.1 Tricholaema leucomelas | reverse complement strand
GTTGGTGCAGAGGTATTGAGATAATATGTAGGGGTTGGCATCTTGATGGTTGATGTGGTTGGTGCAGAGGTATTGAGATAATATGTAGGGGTTGGCATCTTGATGGCTGATGTGGTTGGTGCAGAGGTGTTGTGATAATATGTAGGGGTTGGCATCTGAGAAGTTTGTGGCTATATTTCAACTGACAATTGGGGTGTGTGGGGAGACTGCTTTATATGTGCACCTCACAAGCATAATTTCTTGCTATGCTTTCACTTACATTGTGGAACAATCTTAGTGTGCACAAACTGAGGTCCTGTTGGGTGAAACTGAAGCAGTGCTCTGGGGTGACACACGTGTGCCCCAGCCTGCAACAGGCATTCAGTCCACAGGATCAGACTAGAGCTAATGCAAAGTAACACCCCAGAAAATCCAGCACCAGTTACTTGGTTCTACAAATTCATTCCTTTTGGGCTTGCTAGCATAGACACGATCTGTAAATGCCATGCCTCTGTGGGTTGATTGATCTTTATTCCTCTACAAAAATGTTTGAATAGAAGCTTTCAGTTTATTCACATTGCTTGGTTGATTTTTTGCATATAAATGTCTCACATTTCTTGCTCCCAAGACTATAAAATGTTGTCAAAACCTGACCTGAGCATCGCACAGTTGCTGGCAGCTAGCCTTTGCACCAGAGCTGCTTGGCCCTGGGGCAGAGCTCCTGGAAGGTGATTACCCTCAGTTTTGAGTGGCAGCCCTGAGTTTATTTCCCCCCAGTAAAACTCCTGACTACTGCAGTTAGCTGGTCATCTGTCAGTGCAGGTATGCAGCATGAACTATCTCTGACTCTTCCATGGAAACTAGGCAGTTGTCTTATTTCTTTACAAATCAACTGGCTCAACATTTTTATTTTAAACTTTATTCCAGAATTGTTTTATTAGGAGAGTAGGAATGAGAGCATTGGACTCTTACAGTGTTTTTTTTTTTCTTTCTTTTTCAATAGATATATTCTCAGGACTGGATTCAGATGTGACAACAACTCCGGAGGCATACGTGATATATGATGATGGTACTCGTTAACTGTGAAAGTCTATTGCAAGTGGCATGTTTGGAGCTAGTTTTGGGTTTAAGGGGGCAGGGTGGTGAATGACAGCTTAAGCAAACAGTGGTGAGCTGTAAAGACTTTCCAGAGTCCTGCATCACATGCAAGGAGCAATAGTGCAAAGGCACTTTCTGGATGCTGGAATGTGTCCAGAGAAGGGCCACAAGGATGATCAGAGGGCTGGAGCAGCTCTGCTATGAGAACAGACTGAAAGAGTTGAGGCTGTTCAGTCTGCAGAAGAGGAGGCTCCCAGGTGACCACCTTGTGGCCTTCTGGGATCTGAAATGGGCCTGCAAAAAAGCTGAGGAGGGACTTTTTAGTCTCTCAGGGAGTGATGGGACTACGGGAAAAGGAGCAAGGCTGGAGATGGGGAGATTCAGACTGGATATGAGGAGGAAGTTGTTGAGCCTGAGAGTGTTGAGAGGCTGGAGTGGGTTTCCCAGGGAGGTGGTTGAGGCCCCATGTTTAAAGCCAGACTGGATGAGGCTGTGGGCAGCCTGCTCTAGGGTAGGGTGTCCTTGCCTGTGGCAGGGGGGTTGGCACTAGATGATGCTTGTGGTCCCTTCCAACCCTTCTAGGATTCTTTGTGAAAATCCTTTTATGTCAGTCTTACACAGGAGCATATTGTGGAAATACATTGCATTCAGAGCTGGGTCATACAGGCACTGCTTCTACCCTAGATTTACTTTTTTCAGTACAACTTCTGACCAGTCCAATCAAAGTCAGTGAACTCTTTTGAACCAGAAAAGTACAAATAACGTCTGAGCCTTGGAAACTTGAAATACCTTAGCACTCTACAGCACTGTGAATATATACTTTTAAAACGTGTCATGAGCATTTAGACTATCAAACATACTCGTACTGAATGAGATCATCTACATAGAAAATAATTATTCTGATAAATTCATGTGAAATTTAAATGAAAGAGATTTGAAATCCGATAAAAGGAGGCAAAGGAAAGATTTTCATGCAGTTGTTTTGCTGTTGTAATCCGGCACATGAAGTGTAGCTGAAGAGGAAGCCTCAACTCCCAGCACTTCATTATAAGGTTGCACAGGGAACGCAAATTCTCAGTTACTGGAACTAGCATTCACTTCTGGTGTTCTACTCCTTTTTTTCCTCAGATTCTTGCCCCTTCTCTTGCATATTAAAATAGATAAGCACACTCAAAGCCCTTTTTTGGTAGAATTTATGGCTCCAGAATAATAAAAGTTTTTTTCTTTGAAAATGCAGCTCTGACATCTAAAATCAAAGCACCAACAGCAAAAGCAGAAAAGGATTTTAGAAAGAGAGTGCAGACCTGAGAGGAATATGTCTCAAGTTGTGCCAGAGGAGGTCTAGGCTGGATGTTAGGAGGAAGTTTTTGACACAGAGAGTGATTGGAATGGGCTGCCCAGGGAGGTGGTGGAGTCACCGTCCCTGGGGGTGTTCAAGCAAAGCCTGGATGGGGCACTTGGTGCCATGGTCAAGTTGATTGGCTAGAGCTGGGTGCTAGGTTGGACTAGATGATCTTGGAGGCATTTTCCGATCTGGTTGGTTCAATGATTCTATGGCACAGACTTTTGTGCTTTTTATTTCTATCACTTCACACTGATGCAAACATTCACAGTGTATGGAGGACAGGATGGCCTAAAAATTGTACAATTCCTACCTCCCATCTTCTTTATATCCCTGTGAAACTGAAATATCATTGAATTACAGGTCTTTGCCCAGACCTCCCCTTAGCTGCAGATCATCTGCATTGCAAAGAGCTCTGGTTTTAACAGGAGTGAGTATCAGGGAGGATTGAATATCAGCAGATTCGTGTGGGCCAGTTTCCTTTCCCTCAGGGCCATAATGGGACCACAAATGGCAAGTACAAGACTCTACGCCTCTTAAGTTGTAGGAAAGTTTAAGAGCAGTATGAACCAGCTCTAGTATTTTAGGGTAATCACAGAATCACAAAATGTTAGGGTTGGAAGGGACCCCAGCAGGATACCAGGATACCTATACCAGATCACACAGTTTTCTTAAACCCTTCCCCCCCCCCATTCCTTTATCTCCTGCCTTCAGCATCTGAGGGCTGTGGTCAGGAATTCAATTACTGTTCCATCTTCTCTTGGGGATTGTGAGAGGAGTTGGAAGACTAAACAGATTCAGGATATTGCTGTATGAATACATTAGGTTATTGTCATCCTGTTACCTGTGAGTGGAGTCTAAATCAGCAATGACGTTAGTATTCTAAGGCAAAGACTTTGTGTTTTCTAGTCATGTGCTTGATAGAAACACTTACGAGGCTGAGATGTGACCAATCCTGACTTAGAAGCTTGTAAGGAACATGTGACAGTTAATGCAGGGTGCATGGTGCTCTTTCAGGGCTGTAGCTGGTAACAGAAATGTTCCACATCTCATAGTTAAACCAAAATAGCATGAAGAAAGCTAACATTTTTCTTTCGTGTTTCCTCTGAAGACTATGAGTTTTTTGAGAGCACTTTGCCACCAACCACCACCACTGTCTCCACCACCACTGCTTCTGCAATGACAGAATCTGAAGTTGTCTATCCAGAGACTAGTGTTGCTGGCACGGGCCCTGTGTCAGAATATGATATTGCTGGGAAGAAGCGATTCACTGGTAAGGATGTGCTTTGGTTTGTGTAGCTCACTACGTGTACTGGGAGGAATTCTTGTTCTAACAAGGTCAGCCCTTAATCTGGGACCATTGTGCAAATACCTCCAGCAGACTACTGTGTGGTCCTTGTAAGAACTGCCATTTGGGAAACCCAAACATTAGAGCTTTGCTCGTAGCTTTGATGCTTCTACGTATACATGTTAGACCTACACTGATTTTGCTGAAGCAGTGCAAACCTCTTTGTGTGCTTTCAGAGTAAGTGCTCTGCTTGGTACTCTGCATTGATTTCTGTTTAGCTGAAGTCAGGAGCAAGAGTGCCTGTTCTGGTGTTCAGTTTAACTCAACTGCATCATCAGGTGTTGATCCGTTGGAGGATAGGAGAGCCCTGCAGAGGGACCTTGCCAGGCTGGGTGGGTGGGCAGAGGCCAGTGGGATGAGATTTAACAAGGCCAAGTGCAGGGTTCTACACATTGGCCACAACAACCCCAAGCAGAAGTACAGGCTGGGGACAGAGTGGCTGAGAGCAGCCAGGCTCCACCCAGCCCTTTACAAACCTCTGGCATTTCAACTGAGGTCAGATCAACTGCTGGCTCACCTGGCATTTCAGATGGGAGTTCAGGGGATGGACAGTCAGCTTTTACTCGTGTTTTACCTTCCCTTCAAATATCCCCGAGCTTCACATGGCTTATACTGGAGCTTTGCTGCTGGAATATAAGATTTGTTTTTACATATACTGAGACTTTTTCCAGTTCATCTTCGGTTTCCCTGTCCAAGGAATTCCATGAGGTTTCTATTCAGCTCTCTCACTGACAGTGCTTCCTGATTCATTTAGCTGGAGAGGCTAAAATTAACTTCATTGCAAGATCTGGAAAAAATCCCTTTAGGGCATGAAATCCAATAAGATAAACCAAGAACTGTTGGTTTATGAACATTTGAAGGCACTAGGGAAATAATAATACTATTTCAATGAATTGTATTATTGCAACTGAATAAACATTTCCAAAGCAAGTTTTATAGTTCTGACTTTGAATGTTACAGTGACTTTTAAGGCAATAAAAAGATGGTTTAATCTTTTCCTGAAGTGAAGTGCAATTCCAGTCAGTGTATAGCTTTTAAAAATAGAGGTTACATGCCTGGAAGGTAAGGTCTTATGACTCCTGGTCCCTTAGTACTCCAGAGATCACAGCAATAATGCTTTCATTTAACCTGGTCAGACTTCACCTTGGAATTACTCTTCTTGTTCCCTCTGTTTCAGTTCAGCTTCAGGATGTTTGTTTAAGAACCAAGCACTTTGACTTGTAAAGTCTTGGATGACCTAAGGCCCTGGCAGATGTCTGTTCCTGTGTGTGGAAAGGCAGAAAGTTTGGGTGACTTTTACACTCCACCTTCCAGAGCAGCTGGAGGTCTTGCAGTCAGACCACTCTCTTTTGCCTCTCGCAGCAAAGATGATCATTCTGCCTTTGCATAGATGGGATCTCATTCCTCTGGCTCATCAGTCGAGTTGAGCGTGAGCCACACTTTGTTGGCAGCAGTGAACTGTCTCTGGGCTAGAAGGAGAGGAATTTTAAAATGCTTCACAAAACTTCATCTCCAGAAGTCTCCAGCCTGTGTGCTACCTACAAACTCCTGTGCCTGCTGTACCTACAAAACTGCTAACTAAATACTCCCCCTACCCTGTCTCTTCCAGCTCCTTACGTGACCTATCTCAATAAAGATCCAGCAGCCCCCTGCTCCTTGACAGAGGCCCTGGAGCACTTCCAAGTGGAGAGCCTTGATGAAATCATTCCTAATGACCTCAGGGAAAAAGAGATGCGTCCACTGAAAGCTCCCCACAACATCACTGTTGTGGCAGTTGAAGGCTGTCACTCCTTTGTCATTGTGGACTGGGCCAAACCTGCTCAAGGAGACATGGTAACAGGTACCCTCCTGGGAGTTGCTGTTCTGATCGGGTAGTGGGGATCAGGAAGGTTCTCTTAAGTGGCCATTATTATTTTAAACTGAGCCAATAGCTCATGAAGTTCTCGCTGCAGTTTTCTGAAGGAGGTGAGCTACTTTCTGAGGAGTGAAAGTGATTGCTCTGTTGTCCCTCAGTGCCAGACAAGCCTGCCCATATTGGTCCAGATATCATATGATTTTGGCATTGACTTTATGCCAGTGGTTCTGACGGCATGGCTTCTTGCCTGTATGGTAGCTAGGATAGCACTTTGCTTGACTAAGCACTTCTATCCGCAGGTAGTGCCCTCAACTCCATTGCTGGCTCTTCCCAAACCTCCCAAATTTCACACTTTGCTTTAGTCTACTCTGAGCAAAGGTGACTGTGTGGCTGGAGCCGATCTGAGTCCTGTCTGGTTGTCAACGTGGAGCAGTCTCTGCCTGTAGAGGGGCTTCTGGTTTGGCACTCTGCAGAGTCTGTGGCCCAGGCTATGCTTGCCTTCTTGAACTGAAATTTTGCTCAAATATCAGTCTGACAAGTGAGGTTCAGAAGTGGGGAATATCTTAAACAAACATGTTAACATCCTTTAACATCTTTAGACTTTTTAAGAGCCAGAGTGAAGCCCAACTCACTTCAAGAATGAATCTCAAAAGTTATTGGCAAAACACTGGAGTAAATAACCAAAATATCTCAGAAATTAATCAACCCCTTTTTGTTAGTCAGCCTCAAAGATCTGAAGGCAGCTCTGGAAAAGGCTACTGCCTTGGTGCTGACCTCCTGCCTCACCCAGCCCTGTGAGTGACAACCGTTGCAGAGGGGTGGGAGCTAAAGCAGCAATAGTGGTCAGGAAGGGAGAAGGTGACCATTGCAGAGGGGTGGAAACTAAAGCAGCAGTGGTGGTCGGGAAAGGAAAAGGTAACAACTTGCACAGGCCATGTGGTGCCTGTCCCACAGAATGTCATCCTCAAGGCTATTAATGCAAAATAACTCCTGATATTTCTGGCTGTATTTGTTTCTGCACAGTCAGTATATCAGTTAAAGCAGTGAATGGGTTGCCTCTGTCATCATTTGGCCTTCACTCTCTTTTAAATAACAATTCATACCTGGGTACCATCCTTTGACGTAATGCTCTACCATTATTAGCTAAGGACAAGAAATTGTTGCAGCCAGTTTTCCAGGACAGTTAGGCATTCAATCACTTTCACATTCAGAAATACTTCCACTCCTTTTAAACCATAAAATGTACCACAACATTTAGGGATAGCATTTATTTGAAACATGTTTAGAGCAGTCACAACTCTGTGTCTTTCCTGTGCACAGGCTATCTCGTTTACAGTGCATCCTATGATGACTTCTTAAAGAATAAGTGGTCAACCAGAACTGCAGGGACTACTCATCTGCCAGTTGAGAACCTGAAGCCAAACACACGGTAAGGATTTCATCCACTCTTTTTCAGTTCTGTTAGAGTAGTAAAACGTTTGAGATTTGCCAATTGTTTTTCTCTGTCTTTGTATGAATATTTACATCCCTTCTAGATTATACTCATTCTGTTTGACAGTAAACTGTTTTACAAACTGCACAACTACTTACATGATATCTTTACCACATCCAGTTGGAGGCCAGTGAAAAATGGAGTCCCTCAGGGATCAGTCCTGGCACAAGTCTTGTTCAACATCTTTGTGGGTGCCGTGGACAGGGGCATTGAGTGCAGCCTTAACAAGTTTGCTGACGACACCAAGCTGTGTGGTGCAGCAGACAGGCTGGAGGGAAGGGATCCATCCAGAGGGACCTGGACAGGCTGGAGAGGTGGGCACAAGCCAAGCTCATGAGGTTCAACAAGACCAAATGCAGTGTCCTGCATCTGTATGGAGGCAATGCCAAGCAGAAATCCAGGCTGGGTGGTGAGTGGCTGGAGAGCAGCCCTGAGGAGAGGACTAGGGGAAAGAGAAGCTGGTGGATGAGAAGCTCAACATGAGCCAGCAGTGTGCGCTTGCAGCCCAGAAAGCCAACCAGAGCCTGGGCTGCAGCAGGAGAAGTGTGGCCAGCAGGTGGAAGGAGGTGATTCATCCTCCTCTACTCTGCTCTGGTGAGACCCCACCTGGAGTACTGCATCCAGTTCTAGTGCTCCTATTCCAAGAGAGATGTGGAGATGCTGGAGTGTGTCCAGAGAAGGGCCACGAGGATGCTCAGAGGGCTGGAGCAGCTCTACTGTGAGAACAGACTGAAAGAGTTGGGGCTGTTCAGTCTGCAGAAGAGGAGGCTCCCAGGTGACCTTCTTGTGGCCTTCCAGTATCTGAAGGGGGCCTCCAAAAAAGCTTGGAAGGGACTTCTTAGACTCTCAGGGAGTGACAGGACTAGGGGGAAGGGAGCAAAGCTGGAGGTGAGGAGATTCAGACTGGATATGAGGAGGAAGTTGTTGTGCATGAGAGTGGTGAGAGGCTGGACTGGGTTGCCCAGGGAGGTGGTTGAGGCCCCATGCCTGGAGGTGGTTGAGGCCAGACTGGATGAGGCTGTGGCCAGCCTGCTCTAGGGTAGAGTGTCCCTGTGCATGGCAGGGAGGTTGGCACTAGATGATCCTTGTAGTCCCTTCCAACCCTGACTGATTCTATGATTCTAATCATGGAGCAGATGAGTGTCTGCCCGTGTATATATGATTATGCATATGAAAACAAATTTGGGTAACAGAGAAAGTCTTACTTTAAAACTGTGGGTTTTAGTCTTATGCCTGACTGTATCAAATACTGAGAAGAAGTGTGCGTTTATCCTTGCTGTGGTAGGGTGTAGCCATTCCCCTGTACTTTTGTGGCCAAGATTTTATACCTAAAGTTTGGTGGGTGTCGTGGAGGCAGGGAAGTAACATGGCCAAGTCAGGAGTTATAAAAAATAGAATTATTTTATTTTCCTGGAACCCTGCCTCCAAAACTATATCCAGTTTTAGTTTAGTTTATTAGCAGATTCAGTTTGCTCGGGAATTTCTTCCAAAAGGACATTATAGATAAATTTAGAGATTTAGGAAGGCAGGAAATGGAAGAGGGTAAGCTATAAACACAGCTTTACCCCACTGTCAATCAGGCCGAGCAGAAGATTAAGGGAACAGCAGGTCTTACTGGCAAAGGTGAGCTAGGCATTCAGCAACGATCCCTTGCTGGATTCCTCTGCAGGAGCAGCCTTCTGACGTTGCAGGCAATAGAGATCCACACCTCAGAATCCCAAGGCCAGTGGCAGAGCTGCTAAACTCGGAAATGTCTCGAGCGCTTCTTCCCGAGTGGGATGCTTGTGGAATGATCCTGCCTTCACAGTGGCAAGGGAGAGCCAAACTGCTAGGGTGCCCCAGTCCGGAAGGGTCTGAGAGAGAGCGGTCCAGATGCCACTGTCTCTCTCTCAAAGGACCCCAGGGCTTGCCAAGCCTGCAGGTTTGTGCAAAAGTGGGGAGAGCCATCCAAAAGAAGGGACAGGGTAAAACCAAGAGCTGTACAAAAGGTAGGAGCCGACCAAAAGCAGGGACAGTCCAGGCACAACAGGAACTTATCCTTCGCTGTGTCAGGGAACCCTCAAGGCAGGAACCCTCAAGGCAGGAACCCTTGCTCTATTTATCCTTTCTCTAGACAAAGTGTCCATTTAGCATTTATACTAGGCACGAAAACCCAGACAGCCACCAGCCTAAACTCTGTTCATAGATAGTGAGGAAAATGGGTGTAGACCTTTCTGCCTTTGTATGTCTGTGTCCTTGTGACTTGTCGATGGTCTTTCCTTAAACCTCTCTCTTCCTGCTGCTAGTCACAGCTCCTGCTTTAGCATTCCAGGCTCCATAAATCCCTTGCCCTTTTCTTTTTCAGCAGTTTTCCCTTCTCAACTCCTCACACTGCCCCCACCCCTGCAGTGGGCCAGGGTGGCATTGCCTGAATGCCCTGGCTTCCCCTGGCTGGGGGGCTCTGCCTCTTGCTCCTCTGTCACTTCCACCTTCCAGCTGCAGCTCCTCACCTCTTCACTGTCTTCTCTGCTGCTCCAAAGATAGTGTTGAAAGACTGTGATAGGTCTCTGTTCTCATGCCCATCACCTCAAGGACTGCAAATCATCAGAAAAGCAGTTGCAGCAAAGGCACCCAGAAATGCTGTGACTGCTGTTCTGGCCATACTGAGTGCAGAGGACCTGGTGGGAACTGAGCAGTCAACCTGTGAAACTGAGATGTACATTAGCTCCAGGCTTCAGAAGGTCACAATTTGGCTTTTTTCAAGGGGAGTTTTGTAGGAAGAGCAAAGTTACAGGTTCATACATTACCATGAACTTAGGTAATTCTTATGTTGAATATTAAAATACTATATCCAAATAAGGAGGCTCAAGCCAGTACTCTTTGGCTTAGGCTTAGGTCCTCAGCATCTTACTAAAGAATGGTAGAATCCGCTGGCGTCTGTTGTACGCTCTGTGGTGGCAGTGATGGCTTCATGTGGGGTCTGTGGTGGAGAAGGAGGATTCTTTACCACAGAGAAGTGGTGTGTATTGGCCAATCTCATTCACGTTCTCCAAACCCACAGGCTGAATTGCTTGCATAGGTTTTGTCTTAAAAATAACTGCCTAACCACTGAGAAAAGGCTAAGAAAATATGATGTGAAATCTGAAATGAGTGTAAAAATGTATTTGATGTTTGCATGCTTGGTGCATTTTGAGAGAAACCTGTGATTAAGTTGGATTTACTGCATGCAGATGCTATTGACTGCTGAGCATCCCCTGAGGGGCTGGTAGCCGTGCAGTCTTGCAGCACGTGCGAGCGTATCAGGAACAGGTTGGCATCTTAGCAGAAGCAGGCCCCAGGGAAGGTTTGAAGCTCTCAACAGACTCTGGAAAACATCTGCATGGTGTTTAGGTTTAACAAATGAAATGGAAGTCTATGTTTAACACATGTCATCGATTTTCTTCCGAGGCTTGGCCTAACCTCCATTTGAGAAGTGAAAGTTTTTCCATTGGCAAAACTCTGGTCAGCTTCAGTGGGTGCAGGAGATGCTTTTTCGTGACGTAGATATAAATGCTAAATTTATTTTAAAACTCAGTAAATCTTAAAAAGAGCAGTCTTGACAACATCCCTTCCCTGACTTGAATTCTTAGCCAGCACGGAAGATTAATGTGAAGGGCTGGCCAGCATCCCCTCAGCCACTAAATCCAGTCTTCTTCAGTCATAAACATTATAATCCTCATCACAAACATTTCAGTCTCCTCTTTGAGCATGGTTAGATTTTTTTCGTTCCTTTTTACCTGTGTCAGTGCCTGATGGGAGTGGCTAGGTAGGTTCGTGATTTAAAACACCATTCTTGTGCAGGGTTCTACACTTCAGTCACAACAACCCCAAGCAGAGCTCCAGGCTGGGGACAGACTGGCTGGAGAGCAGCCAGGCAGAGAGGGACCTGAGGGTACTGGTACACAGTACCTGAACATGAGGCAACAGTGTGCCCAGGTGGCCAGGAGAGCCAATGGCATCCTGGCCTGGATCAGGAACAGTGTGGCCAGTAGGACAAGGTTGCTTACTTTGCCTCTGTACTCAGCACAGGTCAGGGCACACCTCGAGGTCTGTGTCCAATTCTGAGCCCCTCAATTCAAGAGAGATATTGAGATACTGGAACGTGTCCAGCAGAGGGTGACAAAGCTGGTGAGGGGCCTGGAACACAGCCCTGTGAGGAGAGGCTGAGGGAGCTGGGGGTGTGCAGCCTGGAGAAGAGGAGGCTCAGGGCTGACCTCATTGCTGTCTACAACTACCTGAAGAGAGGCTGTAGCCAGGTGGGGTTGGTCTCTTCTGCCAGGCAAGCAGCAACAGAAGAAGGGGACACAGTCTCAAGTTGTGCAAGGGAAGGTCTAGGCTGGATATTAGGGGAAGTTGTTGGCAGAGAGAGTGATTGGCATTGGAATGGGCTGCCCAGGGAGGTGGTGGAGTTGCCATCCCTGGAGGTGTTGAAAAAAAGCCTGGCTGAGGCACATAGTGCCACGGTCTGGTTGATTGTCTAGGGCTGGGTGCTAGGTTGGACTGGATGATCTTGGAGGTCTCTTCCAACTTGTTTGATTCTGTGATTGTGATTCTAAAGTGCCTGTTGCTAACAATTCGTTGCAACTCTGCAGAAGCAAACTCTAATCAAAGCACAATCAACTTATATTTTTCATACATTTGTGTGCTGAAAAACTGTCAAATTATACTGATTTGGGCTTTCCTGGCAAATTCTTCAATTGAAGAATTCAAACTAATGAAAACATCAAATGCCTGGGACTAGAAGGGCTTTGGCAATTTCTGTATTTGTCATGTCTGGGAAAGAAATAAATCCTGACCACATTATTTTATTGACATTTTTAATACAGCAGTCATGGCATCATCTATGTTTAAATCACAGGTCAGTAAGTCATGAGACCTGGCTCTCTCTCTGGCATGACTTCAGGCTTCTTGTGTACATAAAGGCTTAGAAACTAATTTTCCAATTTAGCAAAGGGAAATGTACTCATGACTTCATCCCTGTGTTTTCCAAACAGGCAAGCAACGTGCACATGTGTCCCAGACAGGCTTCAATGTGTGCATGGTTGCACTGATTGCATAGATAATTAGTTCTGGCATTATGTATTAGTTAGAAAACTGCATGTTTTTCCCCACTTAAATAGGTGCATGGTGTTCTTGGGCTGAAAATTGCAAGGTTTTCCACACTTAAATACATGCATGAGGTTCTCAGGCTGCTCTCTTTGATTTCAAATGTGGATCACCTCGCGTAACATTTTGTAACCAGCGTTACTACACACATAGAATCAGTCAGGGTTGGAAGGGACTACAAGGATCATCTAGTGCCAACCTCCCTGCCATGCACAGGGACACTCTACCCTAGAGCAGGCTGGCCACAGCCTCATCCAGTCTGGCCTCAACCACCTCCAGGCATGAGGCCTCAACCACCTCCCCGGGCAACCCAGTCCAGCCTCTCACCACTCTCATGCTCAACAACTTCTTCCTCATATCCAGTCTGAATCTCCTCACCTCCAGCTTTGCTCCATTCCCCCTAGTCCTGTCACTCCCTGAGAGTCTAAGAAGTCCCTCCCCAGCTTTTTTGGAGGCCCCCTTCAGATACTGGAAGGCTACAAGATGGTCACCTGGGAGCCTCCTCTTCTGCAGACTGCACAGCCCCAACTCTTTCAGTCTGTCCTCACAGCAGAGCTACTCCAACCCTCTGAGCATCCTCGTGGCCCTTCTCTGGACACACTCCAGCATCTCCACATCTCTCTTGGAATAGGGGCACTAGAACTGGATGCAGTACTCCAGGTGGGGTCTCACCAGAGCAGAGTAGAAGAGGGAGAATCACCTCCCTCCACCTGCTGGCCACACTTCTCCTGCTGCAGCCCAGGCTCTGCTTGGCTTTCTGGGCTGCAAGTGCACACTGCTGGCTCATGTTGAGCTTCTTGTTCACCAGCTTCTCTTTCCCCTAGTCCTCTCCTCAGGGCTGCTCTCCAGCCACTCACTGCCCAGCCTGGATTTCTGCTTGGCATTGCCTCCATACAGATGCAGGACACTTCATTTGATCTTGCTGAACCTCATGAGCTTAGCTTATTAAAACATTAAAATTATTATAAGTGCATTGAAAAGGTTGCTCAGAAGGCTCCACTGTGTTGTAAAAGTCATATCTAATTATACCTATATGGAAGCATTGGTAAATCAAGCACCCATACAGATGTTTTTGCTGTGCTTTGAAGCATTACAGAAAAGATATGAGCTGGAAAACATTTTTCTTATGCTCTTCTAAAGTAGTTACACCAAGTGCTGGGCTAAGCCAATACAGCCTGGTGCCATATTATGTCTGTTTTGGGAGCCAACATAAGGAATTATGTCCCGTGAGTCCCTGTGGTCAACATGATGCTGCCAGTCCCTGCCCCAGTCTGGGTCAAGAAGGTATGAGGAGGTGAAGAGGATGTGGATGGATGCAGCTGTCTCCTCAGAGCATTTGCACCTCAGGAGATTAAATCAGTGCTCTGCCTAGGTGGTCAGAGGTAGAGGAGCACAGAGAAGGCTTCTTGCCTCCCTCCTCGTGTCTCTCCAGCCATGCTAAACACTCAGTTGCTGTGTCCAAGAAATCAAGGTCAATGGTTACAGCCGTGGGCAAATATGTCTTCTAGCAAAAGGATTGTGCTAAGCATAAGCAAAAATCACAGCCTTGCTACATTTTACTGTTTCATGTGGTTTGTTTTTGCTGCAGTGTGTGTGGCTTTTAAAAGAAAGCTGTAAGTCATTTGTGAGCATCACATAGTAATTGATTATAGGCAGAACTAGCTGCAGAAAGCAGAAGCTGAGCCAGTTTCTGGTGTGAGCTGCAGGACCTAGCAGAGACCCTATGCATGTAGAGTCATCAAATCATACAATCAGTCAGGGTTGGAATGGACCACAAGGATCACCTAGTTTCAACACCCCTGCCATGGGCAGGGGCACTCTACCCTACATCAGGCTGCTCACAGCCTCACCCAGCCTGGCCTTAAACACCTCCAGGCATGGGGCCTCAACCACCTCCCTGGGCAACTCATTCCAGCCTCTCACCACTCTCATGCTCAAGAACTTCCTCCTCGTGGCCAGGCTGAATCTCCCCACCTCCAGCTTTGCTCCATCCCCCTTAGTCCTGTCATTACTTGATAGCCTAAAAAGTCCCTCCCCAGCTTTTTTGTAGGCCCCCTTCAGCTACTGGAAGGCCACAAGAAGGTCACCTTGGAGTCTTCTCTTCATGTACTGCAGAGGGTCTGATAGTGCATGTACTCCAGATCTGGCACAAACACAGGGTAAAGGTCATGCTACAGATGAAGCCCAGAATATTTCAATTCCTGCTTCTTGCACACTGATCTTACCTAGAGGGACCCACCTGTAAGTTTTACAGAGCAGGACTATGCCCTGGCAGACACCCTAGAGGTAACCTGCTTGCTTCATGGTGTAACTCCTTGTTGAAGAACTAGATGTTATTTGCACATCTTCTCAGCCTTTCACTGATGTTGGTTGATTTTGAGGTAAAGCAGTTTGCTTTACAAAAGATACTAAGCTTTGCAAAGGTCTGTTTCACGATCCTGTGACTACTTTGTGCGTGCTTAGCTGGCACTTAGGCCAGAGCGGGTCCTTTCAGGAGCAACCTCCAGCTCCTCCACTATAAGTCCTTTAGGAGCAGATACATCTGACGGGATGGGAAAGTGCATATGATGAACATTCAGTGACAAACTGAAAACAGCAAATTTCCTGCAGTGGGATTGTGTTGAGTGTTCCTGCTGTCTGGGAGGCTGTAAAGCATCAGCATCTTAGGTGGCATTAAACCACATTACACTCCCGTGTTTCAATGGCTTCTGTCCCCTCTCATTGACAAAAGCAAAGAAAGGGGGTTAAAGTTTTTAATGTGGATGGTATCTGCACTTGGTGCATGAACCAGGTGGCAATAGCTTCCAGGGACCACCTTTGCTATGAAACATGCTGTCTCAGCCCAGCTTTGGCCATGCAAGGGCAAGTTTTCATGCAGGATAGGGAGAGCTTTGAGAGCAAGAGCAGCCTGGTGTTTTTAATGGGGCAGGCTCACTTTTACCAGTAGAGAGGTATCAGCACTGCCACTTTGACAGGACATTGCCATGAGAGGTAATCCAGACAGCTATCCTCATGAGTCATCACTTACCCTCTAATGTAGGTCCTCTGTGGAGCTTTTAGAAATGTCTGCTTTTGGATGAGAGGCTAAATCAAGATCTAAACACTGTGTGGATATTACAGGAAGAAAATTGAGAAGGCAGGCAAGAAAGGAAAACCCAACTCACACACTTTACGGGATGCTGCTATATGAAAATGTTGTGCTGGAAATTTTTACAACTATATTCCATTTTAATTGGTTTCTTGTGGACTGGATACAAAGATAAAAGGGAAAGAAGAAAACCTCAATCTGAGGGAAAAAGATGTCAGGGTATATATCAACTGAAAATCATAGTTAGAAGTGAATTTAAAGTACACTTACACATATTCTCCTCTAAGGGTGAGGATAATTTTGCTTCTGTTGAGTAAAAATGGAGTTCTAGTGGTAAGTCATTTGCTTTGAATTAATTAAGCCTGTGATTTGTGATGTAAATACTTTGGGAGAATCAAAGTGAAGCTTTGTCATATTACTTAAGTATTGTGATCTTAACGATGCTGGGGTTTCTACAGCAAGGTCAAAAGCTTAGCTTCTGATCTCATATAAATCTGACCAAGCTTTAGTTTGCAGTTTACACCACTGCTTTTGTAGGAGTTAATCTGGTTTAAAGCTGTTCCTGAGGTCAGAATTTAATTTCCTTGCAAATTCTACTCTGTTGCTGTTGGTTGTTTCGTATAAAGGCTCACAGGATGTTAGGGGTTGGAAGGGACCAAGGAGATCATTGAGTCCAGTCCTCCTGCCAGAGCAGGACAATATTATCTAGCACAGATCACAGAGGAACACATCCAGACAGGCCTTGAAAGTCTCCATGGAAGGAGACTCCTCAGCCTCTCTAGGGAGCCTGTTCCAGTGCTCTGTGACCCTCACAGTAAAGAATTTCTCCCTTGTGTTGAGGCAGAACCTCTTGTGCTGCAACTTATACCCATTGCTCCTTGTCCTGTCACAGGGAGCAAGGAGCAATGGGTGTTAAGTTGCACCAAAAGAGGTGGATATAGTTGTGTGTGTGTTTTTTGAAAGGATTTTGATGTAAATAAATTATTCTGAAACATGCATAAGAGCAATTGAAAACAGGGAGAATTTTGTCTGTAAGAGTCAGCTCATACCCTGGTTCCATCTCAAACTCCATTGAATGCGAAAGACACCTGAACTCAGTGGAATTCTGCTGGCTTGAGCCCATTTGTTTTAAAAGAATTTATAACTTAGCCATTGCAGTGGAATCTCTATTTCCCCTTCCTTTTTGTTTCAGGTATTATTTTAAAGTCCAAGCGAAGAATCCCTTTGGTTATGGACCTGTTAGCTCATCAGTCTCATTTATCACAGAATCTGGTATGTTTTGCTTTTGTATTTTCCTCTCAGACCTGAATTCATAATAACAGATGTGGCTGGACAAGGACAAGCCAGCACAGTAATAATGCTGATTATCCTGAACTTGCCTATTTGAGATCATTACTTTTTTGCAGGTTAATTATTTGTTTTCAGTAAAGCTAGAACAACAATCTGCATTTTTCACAGAATCACAGAATTTCCTAGATTGGAAGAGCCCTTCAAGCTCATCGAATCCAATCATTAGTTTCACACTGACAAGTCCTTGACTAAACCAAATCCCTCAGCAGAACATCTAATCACTAGGAATCACTATGCTTGGAAAGGACCACCAGCATCATCCAGTCCAACCTTCATCCCAGCATCCTTAATCACCAGACCATAGCCTCAAGCACCACATCCACTCTCTTCTTAAACACCTCCAGGGATGGTGACTCCACCACCTCCCTGGGCAGCCTGTTCCAGTGCCTGACCACTCACTCAGGAAAGAACTTCCTCCCAACAGCCAACCTAAACCTCCCCTGACACAACTTGAGGCCATGTCCTCTTGTCCTATCATTAATAATCTGGAAGCAGAGACAAGCTCCAGCCTCAATACAGTCTCCTTTTAGGTAGTTGTAGAGGGCAATAATGTCCACTCTCAGCCTCCTCTTGTCCAGACTAAACAACCACATCTCCCTCAGCCGCTCCTCATAGGCCATGTTTGCCAGACCTCTCCCCAGCCTCGTCACCCTTCTCTGCACCTGCTCCAGCACCTCCTGTACTGTAGTGACCAGCTCCAGGTCCCTCCTGTACTGTAGTGACCAAAACTGGACACAGTACTCGAGGTGTGGTCTCATAAATGCTGAGTACAGGGGCATGATCACCTCCCTACTCCTTCTGGTCCCACCACTTCTGATACAGGCCAGGATGCTGTTGGCCTTCTTGGCCACCTGTGCACAATTTTTAATGCCACTATGAAAATGTAAGTGACATTAAGGTGAGCTCCACAGGAACAGGAATTTGAATTTAAACCAGAAAAGACTACTAATGTTCAGCAATACAGAAGCCATGGGAAGTTTAATGCCTTTGATAGATTCACCAAACATTTGGAAATTAGCTTTCTAATTGTGAACAGCTGCAAGTGGTTGCCTTTGGAAAAAATACAGGAAAAAAATGTTCCATCAGACTGGCAAAGTTCTCTTTTCTTTCTTTGACAAGGCATGCTGCTTTTTCACAGGGCTAATAGTGCGTTCAAGATCAACACCCCCTTCTAAAAAGACTCAGTCAAATCAGCTATGTTTGTCCATTTCTTTTTCTTTTTCCACTGAGCCAGAGGCAAATGACTCCTCTGAATAATAAAGGACATTTTTTTTTTCGTTCTTTACTTGAGTGAAAGGTCTGTTTATTTGATGGTACAGGATTTGCTCATTGACTTCACCCTGTAGCACTCAATTCAGAACCATGGAAATAAGTCTTCACAGAAGACAGACAAAAATGTGAGAGAAGTAAATGAATCTGCACAACATATTCAGTTTGGGCTTTTTTTTTAAGGAGTAAGAATCTCAAATATAAGTCCAAGCGTATTTAAGATTGAACAATATAACAGTGTGCCCAGGTGACCAAGGAGGCCTGTAGAAACCTGGCTTGTATCACAAACAGTGTGGCCAGCAGGACTAGGGAAGTGATTATCTCCTGTACTTGGCAATGGTGATGGCACACTTTGAATATTGTGTTTAGTTTTGAGCCCTTTACTACAAGAAAGACACTGAGATACTGGAGAGTGTCTAGAGAAGAGCTATGAAACTGGTGAAAGCTCTTGAGCACAAGTCCTCTAAGGAGCAGCCGAGGGAGCTGTGCTTGTTTAGTCTGGAGAATAGAAGACTGAGGGGACATCTTACCATTCTCTACAACTACCTGAAAGGGGATTTTAGAAAGGTGGATGTCTGTCTCTTCTCCCAGGTAACAAGTGATAGCACAAGAGAAAATGGCCTCAAGTTGTGCTAGGGGAGGCTTAGACTGATCGTGAGAAAAAATTTCTTCACTGAAAGCATGTCAAGCATTGAAATAGGCTGCCCAAGGAAGTGATGGAGTCACCATCCCTGGAGGTATTTAAAGGATGTATGAATTTGTATGGATTTGGCATTTAGTGACAGAGTTGATACATTTCATGTGTTTATGAATAGCGTTAGAAACTGTGATAATTGTGATGGATGACTGAGATTTGCATAACAGGGGCAGGTTACATTTCCTTTGGAAGGTAAGCTTTTGCATGTAACTTACTGCCAAGGGTTAGGGATGGGTCAGCCACAAAACGATTGACAGACATTCTCTGTTAACCCCCCTTCCGTCCCAGAAGGGGAAGAGAAAAGGAATAAGGGTGAGAGACATAGGAATTAGAAAAGAAAATCAAACCAGCTTTAATAATAACAATACAATGAAAAAATAAACACAACCATATACAAACCCAATATGGAACCTGACACTTTGATAGCAATTATGTCAGCATCACCACTGATGCTGTAGCATGCACTGGGGAAGTTCCAGCAGCAGATAGGAACTGGATTCAGGACCATATGGATTGGGATTGAGGGCAGAAGAATGGACAGAGTTCTTCTCAGATGCCAGTCATTGAAGAAGAGAGCTTGACCCTCCTGATCCCTCAGTTTTCTACTGAATATGAGATATATGTAATGGAATCCCTTGCTGGTCAGTTTAGGATCACCTGTTCTATCTGCTCCTCCCTGCAGAGGTGGCTTCTTTTTTACTTTCTGCACAAGATTCAGCAATGATCTTGGTCTGTATACCAATCCTTGGTGCTAACCAGAAAAACGAAGCGTTATCACTGCTAGAAGCAGGCAGTGTCTGCAAGATAAGCCATTAACTTCAGAAAGTGCTGTTACTTGGAAGAGGCTGAGCTGAAAAGTAAAATCACTGAACAGACTGAGTTCTCTTGTAGCTCAGACCAGGACACCTGCACTGTATATTCAGCAGCATGATGAAACTGTCCTGCTTTGAGGACTTTCTGAGGAGAAAAAAAATATCTCTTTCAAAGCTGGCTTTGAACTTTGGTTCTAATCTCAGCAGCTTTTTTTACAGTCCTGTCATAGATTTCATCAACTGAGAAAAACAGTGGAATAACACATGCTTATTAGCTCTGGAAACTGATAAGACATGCAGGTCCCACAACAACAATGTGGCTAAAAGCAGTTGCTCTGCATCTGATGTTCTCTGGAGTGACACGGTATGTTTCATGTTATAAAACAAGGTTTGGAACTAAATACTAATCATTTCTTTTCTTTCATCTAGATAATCCTCTCCTGGTTGTCAGACCACCTGGTAAGTCTTATTCTGGTGTTTCTTACATGAATTGCATAAAACCTGTGCAGTGTAGCTGTTAGAAGCATCTTAAAATGCAATTTAAGTTACAGTTTTAAGCAGGAGCAGATGCTAAGTCATTGCACTAATTCACAGAATGCTTTCTGTCTTAGGACCTCTGATTCTGAGTCTTTGAAAAGAAATCTTGTGGAGATATGTTCTCTATCTATACTTTAGGAGCTTGCTTTTGTTTCCAGATTTGCCATAAGCCAGTTCAGCTGCTCACCAGAAGAGGTGATTTCCTGGTGCTAGATGTAAAAGGAAAGACCTCACAGTTATTGTGCTCTGTCAGCTTTCTTTAGTAGCTCGAATGGCTGGTTCTGGGCTTTTCTGGGCTTTCTTGGTTTTGTTTTTGGGTTGCTTGTTTGGGTTTTTTTTGACTGCATTGTTCATGAAAACAATGTCCAGTGTCTCCATCCCTTCTGTGTTTTATTATGCTTGTTAGTCTGTTTTTTTCCCGTGCCCTCTCAAACTTCTTTGATGATGTTGTGGAACACCCTATGTCTCTGGCAGTCAGCGTGAGAGGCCTCTGAGAGCAACGGACTTACTGTGTCCTCGGTCACCTTCAGGTGTTTTGCTGTCACTTATTTTGTGGGTCTGTTTGTGAAAGACAGGTTTTATATATACAGAAAGTTAAAGGTAATACAGAAACACAACAGCCCTCATAGAAACCAAAGTCTCCAGGATTGGCTCCCAACCACCCTTCCACCTTCTTTCCACCCCTCTACTTTATCCCACAGTTTGCCTTACGTGCAAGGTGAGGTTGGAGGATGGACAAGGGGGGTTAGAAAGCAGAAGGATTAGTTACACAGGAGCAGCCCAGTGCACCAACTGCAACAGAGACCCATACATATTGATTCTCTTGCTCTGTGTTATCTTTGTTTTGTCTTCTTGGTTTTAGACATCTCAGCAAGCCTATGAGTGCAGCAGACATCATCATTGTTTCCTTTTCACAGCCTATCATCTATTTTTTCTCAATATAATATTCCAGTTAGCCTCAAACTAGCACAAATGTGATGGCTTTGCCCTTACAGTTTCTGGTTCAGCTGAACAAAGGGAAAATATTTCTGTGTGGTTTCGGTAGGTAGATATAAGATGGACCAAAAAGATGGGGCAGAGCTCTGGGAAACTGCAGAAATAATGAGCTTCTGAACATCCAGTGCAGCTTTTACCGAGTCTAATAAAGTTTATCCTTCAGGATTCGTGGAGGTTGGCAATAGTAATGGATAGAAGCCGACTATTGACAGCACTAAGACCACATTCAAGAAATAGATAGTTTATTGTTTTATTCCAGATAGAAATCTATGGCAAAAATCCTGTAGTCCTTTCGCTGGATGACTTGTTGCATAAATTCAATCCAGTTATGTTTGCGGCCATACCACTGGAGTTTTGAGGAGTCCTGTTCTCAGATGCAAGCATCTGCAGGATTTGGTCTATGTGCCTAGTGAGACGAAGCATGAACAGCTAACAGAGCAAACTTTCAATACCACTGGAGTTTTGAGGAGTCCTGTTCTCACATGTAAGCATATTATAGAATCAGCCAGGTTGGAAGAGACCTCTAAGATCATCCAGTCCAGCCTATCACCCAGCCCTATCTAGTCATCTAGACCATGGCACTAAATGCCATTTGCAGCATTTGGTCTATGTGCCTAGTGAGAGGAAGCAAGAATAACAGAACAAACTTTCAATCTCACTTGTAAACCATCTCAGAAATGCACAGTAAAATCAGGGCTTTGTGCTGCAGCTGGAAATAAAATAACACTTAACATGCTGGAAGCTTTTTGTGTAATTCTACATGCATTACTACAATGGCAATTTCAAAAGAAATTATATTGTCTTGATCAGTTTAAAGCAAACATTTAGGTAAACTAATAGGAATGTTTAATCTTTTGATACACAGTTAAGCAGCCCTCTGAACAGAGTTACCCAGGAAAGGTCTCATCTGTTATTGGAAACTCAATGTATTGATACAATGTGGGAAACTGAAACAGGGAAGTGCATTTCTGGTTTGATCTTTTTAAACAAGTAGCAAAAGTAGACTTCAGGTCACAGGCTGTTACTAGACTGCAGAACTCTTAGCATTTGTTCTTCAGCAGATGGGCTAAGTTTTGTACATAGTGTTTTTACTGTTATTAGACAGGGTCACTGTCAGACCTGGTTTTACTGTATTTAGACAGGGTGACTGTCAGACCTAAAATCAGACTCTCTTGAGAGAGGAATCTATCACTAGAGAGAGATGCTTTACTAAAACTAGTGAGACTGTTTAGCTAGAACTGTGATTCAGTACATAAAATAATAATAAAAATCAATGGTTATCTACTGCCTCAAAAGGATTTAATCAAGTCCCTTGCATTTTAATTTGTTCAATATTTGTTCTTGAAGTAGCATTTCTGTATATAGAGAGGTCATACATTAAACTCCTGCAGTAGCTCTTGTAGAACATATGTTTCAGATGTTAACCTCAGCAAAACTCAGACTGAAATGCTAATGTGAGTCCTTAATGTTGATTTCTCTTCTCTGTCACCAAGGTGGTGAGCCTATCTGGATCCCATTCACTTTTAAGTACGACTCCACTTACTCAGACTGCAGTGGCAAGCAGTACGTGAAGCGAACTTGGTACCGCAAGTTTGTAGGAGTGGTTCTTTGCAACTCCTTAAGGTACAAGATTTACCTCAGTGATGACCTGAAAGGTAGGCATCAGGATTGATTTCTTGATATTTGATTACTTGTCATTTCTGTCTCCTCACTTTCTTTATCTGGATGTCTTTCTCTCAATCATAGAATGACAGGGGTTGAATGGGACCTCTGGAGATCATCTAGTCCAATCCCTCTGCCAAAACAGGATCATCTAGGGCAAGCCAAACAGGAACGCATTCAAGGTGTTTTACTAAGGTCTGATTGTGATAGCCAACCTGCCCTGGGCATTAGGGCTTCAAACAGACCTCTTCAGACAGAGGTTTCACTTGAAAAGTCTGTGTGTGTTCATACCTGAGAAAGCAATGTCTTTGGTATTGTGAAAATGAAGTGGGATGAGATTTAACAAGGCCAAGTGTAGAATTTTACACTTTGGTCACAACAACCCCAAGCAGCGCTACAGGCTGAGGAAAGAGTGGCTGGAGAGCAGCCAGGAAGAAAGGGACCTGGGGATGCTGGTAGATAGTAGCTGAGCAGGAGCCAATAGTGTGCCCAGGTGGGCAGGAGAGCCAATGGCATCCTGGCCTGGATCAGGAACAGTGTGGCCAGTAGGACAAGGTTGCTTATTTTGCCTCTGTACTCAGCACTGATCAGGCCACACCTTGAGTGCTGTGACCAAGTCTGGGCTCCTCAATTCAAGAGAGATGTTGAGATACTGGAAGGTGTCCAGAAGAGGGCGACAAATCTGGTGAGGGGCCTGGAGCACAGCCCTGTGAGGAGAGACTGAGGGAGCTGGGGGTGTGCAGCCTGCAGAAGAGGAGGCTCAGGGCTGACCTCATTGCTGTCTACAACCCCCTGAAGGGAGGTTGTAGTCAGGTGGGGGTTGGTGTCTTCTGCCAGGCAACCAGCAACAGAACAAGGGGACACAGTCTTAAGTTATGCCAGGAGAGGTCTAGGCTGGATGTTAGGAGGAAGTTGTTGGCAGAGAGAGTGATTGGCATTGGAATGGGCTGCCCAGGGAGGTGGTGGAGTTGCTGTCCCTGGAGGTGTTCAAGCAAAGCTTGGATGAGGCACTTAGTACCATGGTCTGGTTGATTGGAGAGGACTGGGTGCTAGGTTGGACTGGATGATCTTAGAGGTCTCTTCCAACCTGGTTGATTCTATGAAGTGCTGCTCCCTACACAACTCCCAGGAAGACTCTTGCTTCATGGGTGAGCAAGTCCCAGCTGCATGCTGTAAAAGAGCAATACACCCCAGAGATCCCCAAGGCAAATCAAAGTGAGAAATGGTGCAGAAAAAGCTGGTGTTACAGTGACTGGGTGAGCTGTATTCCCGAGCTGTCAGTAGCTCTTATACAGGTGTAATTGCTGAGAGATAACAAAGAAAACTTCCCAGATATTGTTGATCTGCGCCTCTGGGATTATCTCAGTGGCATTTGAGATTATGCTAATGAGTTCCTCTTATTGCAATGTATTTGTGTAGTTTGAAGACTGTATTTGAATATGCAATTTGAAACGGGGGCCCACCCCATCTGTTAGAGAAGCAGAGCTCCCTGGTTTTCAGTTTTCATTTGAGACTGTAATCAAAGTAATGGTATCAACCTATAAAGTGTTTTTTGCTTTCTCATGATCTATTGAAATTCTGTCTACCTGTCACCTGTGGTGCAGCATCCATGAACTTGAAAAACTGAGACTGTTCCTTACTGAGCTATAACCCATTTCTCTTTTCATACTGTGGAGGTAATATTCTCCCTCTTTCCAGCCTCTGTTTGCTCATTGCTAATACTGTATTTGTCACTGCTATACTTCTGCTTTCTCCCACATCTGTTCTCCTGGTGGTAAAGGGCATCCCAAATGAAAGTAATGCTGAGTCAAATAATCTGTCTGTATCACCCTTCAGACACCTTCTACAGCATTGGGGATAGCTGGGGAAGGGGCGAGGACCACTGCCAGTTTGTGGATTCACACTTAGACGGAAGAACAGGACCTCAGTCGTATGTTGAAGCCCTGCCCACCATCCAAGGTACGGCAAGGGGTGAGTGGGATGCTGGCTGAGTGCCTGTCATCCCATCTATAGGGTAAAGGGGTAGAGAGCACAACATAGAGTCTTTGCCTGCAGCTGCTGGCAGCTGTCTGAGTAGTCCAGCTGGTACAGTATGCCATGAGGTGGTATTGCACTTAAAAGGATATCAAAGCTGGAAGGACTGTTTCTTCCAACCTGGTTGATTCTGTGATTCTATGACTTGCGGGTGCTGAGAGAGAGAAAGAGGCAGAAAAAGGGGGGGCCTGTCATGCAAATTATTTGCAGAAACAAAATGTAATACCAGAAAGAAAAGTTTTGTATATGTCTATGAAAACTCTCTGAACTCTTAAGACCTGCTTCATTGAATACCACAAAGGATCAGCTACCTCTTTGCAAATATGGCTTTTGCAAAGAGTTTCTGACCAGTTCGTTCACACTCACACAGGAGTGTGTCTGGTGACTTAAGACTGGTCTGCAGGACCTTTATTCTGGTCTGACAGATATCTCCCTCTGAGGGAAATTTCTCATGCTGAAGCAGTTCCTCTGAGTGAACTGCTCAGTTTACATAGCTAAGAGTGTGATGGCTTGCTTCACCAGATGAACCCAGTCATGGAAGTCAGCCAATCTTTTCAATAAGTCTATTATTTAGATTATTCAGTCGACTGTTGTGGTTTCCATGTTAATTGTTTGTTGATAATCTTCTTCTGGTAGAAGGAAGAAACTGAAATAGTCACTGATATTTATATATATATCACTGGGAAGCACTGCATTTCTAAGTTAAAAAGAGGGATGGTTAATCCAGATGTGTGTTGCTAGATGTAGGAGACAGAGATGGAGAATACACAGAAATTTTATTACTGGCACAAGATATGAGTGTTTCAGATGTTCCAGTGCACAAGCTATGTGGAGAAGAATGCTGCACCTTTCCTAATGCTTTAAGCAGTCACATTCTTTCTGCAGATGATGAAGAGGAGCTTAACTCCATATTTACTGCATGAAATGTTAGCTTTTTGTTTTGTGAAATGCTGATGGTTGCTAATGGTCTCTCGAGCTCTGTGAGATAATATGATCCAATGATATTTTTGCCCTGGAGTCCTTTGTATATTTAAACTGACTTAGAAACTTCATAAACAACTGAAATATAGCCACCTTTTGGAGTCAAATGCAGCAGCTCTTTGGCAGACCGCAGCATTACACAATAGTTCAAGAGATTATGCGGAGTAAACCCAAGTGAAGCTACAAGAAGTATGAAGAACCCAGACAGAGCTAGGCGAAATAGCAGGGCTAGCTAACTCCCCTTTGACAAAATTCCCTACCAGATAGCTTCTAAGTTTTCATTTGAGTTGTGGGATTGACTCTCACTGCATCTGTTACTTTTGTTAAATTGCTGTGCCTTTGTTTCTCTCCCAACAGGGTATTACCGCCAGTACCGCCAGGAGCCTGTGTCATTTGGCCGCATTGGACACACAACACCCTACTACTACGTGGGCTGGTATGAGTGTGGCGTGCCCATCCCAGGGAAATGGTAGCAGCCAGCTTTCCTGTTTTAGGCAGACCATGCTTTTGAAATAACTTCTACCAGTGGACTGTCAGCAACAGATTTAGAAAAGACCGGAAAAAACTGAAGGGGAGAAAAGAGGCAAAGCAGTGAAGAGCAGCCGCTCAAGAAGTCCTCATGAAGCTAAATATGGGCCCCCCTTTACCAGCCTACAGCTGTGGTGCTGCTTGATTTCTGCTTGGAAGCAGGGAAAGGAATCAAGTTTGGCATCTTGCCTTCCTTCTCTGGGTCTTCAGGGCGCAGAGAGGTGGTTGCAGTGTGTGCAGCCTGTCAAAACTAAAACTGTATTAGCCTTGAAAATGTGGAATTCTCTTGTATCTTGCAGGAACGACCTAAGCATGCTGTGCTTGCTCAATGGGATGCTAAACTGTCCTTTGCTGCTGGCTGGGGCTCTCCTATGCAATTGTGTCATGCAACTGGCCATGCACCAAAGGCAGTATATTCTCCTGAAGACTTACCCTGTGGGTTCCCCTACAGCTGGACTAATCACTAGGTCACAGTGTAAATTCACTTTGAGATGTGTCTATATCTATATCTATATAAATACAGTACTGTACATCTGCTGAAAGTACTGCTTAGAGATGCTGAGATTTTCCTGTTCACTAGGTAAATGTTTGGACTTTTTATGTAAAAGGTGCTGTTAAGTCTTTGAGATATTGCTATGCACAATATATTAGCCAAGGAAAGAGTTGTATTCTTCCTGTGAGTACTGTTGAGTTAGCATTTGAGTTACCAATTAAAGTCCTGTGTCCTTCTTCCTTGGCAGCATCTAGACTGAATTTTCAGTGGGCATCTGCCCCTTTCCATCTTTAGAGGGGCACTACAGTCAAGCAAAAACACATATCCAGCACTTTGTCAGCATCAATTAAACATTCCATCCTTTATTATTTAACAGTTTCAGTCCAACTTTTCTTCAGTTCTTTCTCACCTTACATATGATGTTGTTTATTCTTTGTCAGTATCTTTTTTTTTCCACTGTGCAGAGTGGAAATGGGATGAATAAAATCAGTGTGATGGTTTAGGTGTTACCCACTCCCCCACATTCTTATGGAGTCACCCAGACTAGACTCAGCCCAGCTGAAAATTAAGGAATGAAGCTTTATATTTAGAGCTCAGCACAATATACAAGCAGGCATTTACAATCGATACAGCTATAGACAGAAATAGACAAGTTTAAAAAGTAGTGCAGAAACAACAGCCCTCCTAGAAACCAGAGTCCCCAGAAGGGGCTCCAAACCACCCTTCCACCTCCTTTCCACTCCTCTATCTTATCCCAGGCTTTGCCCTATGCTCAAGGTGAGTTTGGAGGATTGGCCAGGGGAGTTAGAAAGCAGGATTAGTTACAGAGAAGGCAGGCCAGAGAGAAAAGTACAGACACCAGCTGCAACAGAGAGCCACTGCAGCTGCGCTGTCTATGTTTTGTGTTCTTGTTTTTAGACATCTCACCAAGCCTATGAGTGCAGCAGGCATCACCATTGTTTCCTTTTCACAGCATATAATCTAACTCTTCTCACCACAGTATTCCAGCTAGTCTTAAACTAGCACAATTAGAAACTGCTTTGAACTTACTTGCCTTCCAAAAAGAAGCCCAAGCCACCATCAAACTAGCAGGAAACATAGAATCTTAGTATCATAGAATCACAGAATCAACCAAGTAGGAAGAGACCTCCAAGATCATCCAGTCCAGCCCTAGCCAATCAACTAGACCATGGCACTAAGTGACTCATTCAGTCTTTTCTTGAACACCTCCAGGGACAGCAACTCCACCACCTCCCTGGGCAGCCCATTCCAATGCTAATCACTCTCTCTGGCAACAACTTCCTCCTAACGTCCAGCCTAGACCTCCCCTGTCTTTCCTTGAGACTGTGTCCCCTTGTTCTGTTGCTGGTTGCCTGGCAGAAGAGACCAACCCCACCTGGCTGCAGCCTCCCTTCAGGTAGTTGTAGATAGCAATGACTTTGATCCATCATGGGGACAAATTGGGGTACATTTCCTGGTTTCCTCTTCTATCCAGCCCAGCAAACAAAAGCTGACATGGGTGAAAGGTATAAGAACAATTTCATTTTTTGGTAAGTATTTGGAAGCTTGCCATAGCATGGCATTTATTAGTCCTTTTGGGCAACCTAATATTAATGGTTTTCTCTATAACTTCCATGGTCTCACTGGTTCAAGGGCAAATCATACCTGAGCTGCCTGATCATATTCTTTGTTGAGATGAATGTCCCCATACAGAAGAGGAGAAAAGAGAATGCTACTTGCTTTGTTTTTTGTAAGGTGATTGGCATGGTCTCCTATTGTGTACTTGTAGCCAGAATGGTGGGATATGACTTGGATAGTTGGGCTTTAAGGTGGACCTAAAATTAACTGCATCATGGGACTCAACGTATTGTGATCCAAAGTAGTCCAAAGTGCAAATGAGATCTGTTTGCAAGTGCCACTGCCAGGGTCTGGTACTGAGGGCAGTACTGTCTAATGACCTGGATGGTGGAATGGAGTGCCTGGACGGAGTGTGCCATCGGCAAGCTTGCAGCTGATACTGAACCGGGAGTGGGGAGTGGCTGGTGTGCTGGAGGGCAGAACTGCTCATCAGAGAGTGTGTTACAGTCTGGGGAAATGGAGGGATTTTTATGAGCTGTCAGGAACCTCAACCAGGGAGGTGGGAAGGCCCATGTGTGGGATGGCACTGCATGTTGTTTCCCTCCAGTGTAAATCTTCTCTGAAGCTATAGTGTCCAGGGCAGAGGCAGCGGTGGAACGCAACAGGGACACACGTGAAATGCAACAGTATGCAGTCTGCTCACTTTGTGATCTGGGTAAGTCCTCAGTGCTGTATGAGATGATCTGATTGGCACATTTGCACCCTTTGCCCCATGCACGAAGTAAGAGATTGTTGTGATGGTAAGTAGTATCCTGAGTAGATGATAATGTTTTGGCTCTTTGTTTATCTAAGAGGTGGTGATATTTGAAGAGGCAGTTAAAGCCACGTGGGTCAGAAAAGCCACTTCCCATCCAAGCCCTCCCTCCAAGGCCTTGGCAGTTCCCTGACCAATGGGCTATCTCAGCTTTCCTCCCCAGCTTTTCTGCTGCCCCCAGGACACACTGGTCCTGCTGTGCCACCACAGGAAAGTCTGCATGCTTGCTTGGAGCTAGCTGCCTTCTCCATCAGGTTAGCTGCACAGCTTTGTAACTGTGCTGCATACCAGGGGACATCATATGACTCCAGATGGTGCTAATGGGAGAGAGATGGGTCCATCCCTGTCATGGAGGGGGATTCTGCCGCCTGCGCCGGTTTGTGGCAGAGGGGAGAAGTCAATCGGTGCGAGATAATTATGTATAAAAAATATATATTTATTAAACTCAGTATTCTGAACTCTCCTCACCCCCAACCACTATATTAAAATGGATTCTCATGGGTTGACCTTATGGGTATAATACACAATATGGCTTATGAATAACGATATTACAATAACTAGCATACAACTATTAACAGACTATTAACAGAAGTTTTCCCTGTGGCAAGTACCACTTGGGGTCAATATACCATTTGCCCAGCAGAGCAGGCTGAAACACTTTCTGCTCTATGGCAGGAGGCTATAGATATTACAGAGGTAATAAAGCTTTTCACTCACGATTCTGATTAATCATCAATAATCATCGATCACCCTCCGGGGCTATGTCAACAGCCTATTTACCTAGCGGTGTCCAAGCCTCAGGAGAACTTTGTCCATGGACCTGTGAGGCTGGAAATCTTCTTGGCTTGAGGGGAAATGGAAATCTTCCCTACTTTAGGGGAGATTAATAATCCTCCCAGCTTCTGGGGAGAGGATTCAGTTGTCCCAGCTATCTGGGGAAATGGATACAGTCTCTGACCTCGTTCTCCTGGTGAGGATGCTTTGTCTGCTTTGTCTCCTTCTGGATGCTTTGTCCAGGAACTGCTGGCAGGACCTCTGGTGCTGGGGAAGGATGCAGTGCAGTCTGAGCACGGTTCTCAGGCTGGCTGGCAGGTTGATCGCATGTGCAGACAAGAGGGTCTGCTCCTGGTACCTCGGCAGCAATGGCTCTTAGCAGATAATGAAGGCAGCGGGCGTGCAAGGTGTGCACGGCTGGCTGGGGAGCCTGAGCTCCTTAGATATACAGGCAATGCAGGATCAAGGTCCTGATTAACTCACCACAGCTGGCTGGGAGATTCTATCTCTGCAACAGCAGCATATAGGTGTGCCTGAGCGTAAGCGATCGTGAGCAGGGGAGGCCCGAGCGTGGGGCCTGAGCGTGAGTGTGAGCACGCTTGTGAAGCGAGTGCGTGAGTCGGAGCCGGTGAGAGCTAGCAGAAGCTCACAGGAGCAATGCACAGGAAGCAATGGAAGCAGCAAGCAGCATAACAAGTGGGAGCACTGTGAGCTCTCGCTTATGAACTGTGGGCCGAGATCAGTGGCCTAATTGGCCGCCAGTGACCAATCGGTTTGGCAGTCAGCCAAACAATACCATAATAGGCTATGTCACTTGCCTTCTACCTCCAAACACGGAGAGAGCATAGGCTAGGCCCACACGCTGACAGCGTGGGCTTGTGCAGCCTGTTTAGAAGTAGCTTATATGACTTGTTTGCTACACAGGCCTTAGCAGGCCAGACACTATGGCACCTCGGCCTGTTGTACCTTTTTCTGCCTTGAATGTGTTTACCCCTGGCTCGGGGAGGAAAACATGTTTGGGCAGGCAAGGCAAAGCGAGGCGTAGAATGAGCTTATTTTCGGGCCTACAGGCCCTCCATGACAATCCCTCTGTCAGCTCTCTTCCTGTGCCCCACTTTGCTAGCAAAGCCACATCTGCATCTGGTCTTCGAGTCCTTGGCACCAGCTTGGAGAATGCTCTGTCTCTTCAGGGACTCTGAGGGGTGTTGCACCAACCCTGTCTTGTCTGAGCAATCCTTGAGGGAGCATAATGGAGAAGAGGGAGGATCCCCACAAAGAAAATCCACACAGCTTGTGCCTACTTCACAACTGTGCCTCTTTAGGGTAGAGGGACATTAGGGCCCTGCCCTGTGGGGAACTGTACAGAGCAGGAAAAGGAAAAGAAAGCACAAGGAGGAGGAGGGAGGTGGGGGAGAAAAGACAGACTAAGAAGTTGCTGCATTGTCTAGCCCTGGTCAATTCCAGATGCTAATCTCTGATCACTGTACCATGTTTTTTGTGAGAACTGGGATTTCTGCCTCAAAGACAGAAGGAACAGTTGCCAGCATGTGAGAAATGCCAAGGGCTTTCAGGGGCCAAAGCCCAGCATGTGGACCCGGGATGTGAACAGAAGAGCTCTTTGGTGGTGAAGGAAGCATTGGGTGTTGCTTGGAAAGATAATTGCAGGCCTTTGCAGGGGGTAACCCAACCCATGGAACAATGTGAAACGTTCCTTCTGGTTCCTCCCTGCAAGAAACTATACAGATTTCTGTCCTCAAAACTCGTGTCCTTTTTTCTCACCGGGCAGATAAATGTTTCATATGTGAAGAGCTGACAGAAGAGAATGAGGTAAATGCAGAAGGGAATGAGGTCAGCACTGCAGCAGCTCAAATTCACTTCCGAAGGCAAAGCTGGCATCCATGGATGTCTAAAGAATCTCACCCCTGGAGAGCTACCAGCCTGCCTGAGGGCCCTTAGCTGGTAACATTTGAAAAGAAAGCCATGCCTTGTACTGCTGCTCCCTTTTAGATCATGCTTCTGTGTCTCATAAAGCAGGAAGCATTTCTGCAGGACTTGTGCCACATCACTCTGCCAGCTCCGCCACAGCAGTTTGAAAAGTACAGATCTGGTGGGAGTGAGTGCCTGGAGCAGAATAATGCAGAATTGGAGCTGAGTGTGACCAGTATGGTGTCAACTGGGAGGTCAAGTGGAAAAGGCAACAGTCTGGGGGCCAGATCCTCAGGTGCTAACAGCTGCCATAACTCATCTGTGACAATTGTATGCCAATGCCAGTCATGTCACAGAGCTCCAAACACAACCTGAGCAGCAGAAGAATAGCTGGAGGAATCTCCTTGGACCACAAGCTACGTAAGCACACCGTTGCCAGCAATGAAGGTAAGCCACAGACCAAGCTGTGTTAGCAAGGACACAGTCAGTGGGCCCAGTGACTCTCTTCAGCACAGGTGAGCCTGCGTGTGGCGTACCATTGGTCCTCCAGCACAAGGCAAACTGGAGTAGATCAAGGATAGGGTGACCACAGTGGTTAGGGGACTGGTGCACAAGACCTACAAGGAAGGGCTGAGTGCTGAGTTTGTTCAGCCTTGGGGAGGGAAGGTTTGACTGACAGTGGTGGATCTGAGACCTTCGGTGGCCTAAGCGGGTTGTAAAGAAGATGGAACCACACTGTTCTGAGACATACAGTGAAAGGACATATGTGAGCATAGGTGACACCCTCTTGTTTATGCCAAAAACCTCTAGATGGCAGGAGATGCTATTCGGGCAGCCCTTAGAGCAGGGGCTGAGTGGCAGGAGAGCAGATGGCATTATACATTTAGCATTGCACAGGCATAGTGAGAAAATGGTTTTAATGAGAGCACAGTTTTGTTTCAGCAGCAGTGAAAGCCAATTCTGGGTCTTAGAGAAAATTGCTGAGGAGGAGTCCACCCATCACAAAGCAAAACTTGCAATCTGTTATGTTTAGAGCTTTGGGAGGTTATAAGTAGAAACAGACAGAGTGCAAATACCCAATGTGCTCCTGCTGTGCTTTCTCAGGAGATACTCCTCCTAAAATCACAGGCAGTGTGACATTCCCCAGAGTCCTGTGGGCAGCAAGAACCAGTTTATCTTGCAGTAGGAGTAAAAGAATTACAGGCTTTTTCCAGGAGGTTTTCAAACTCTTCTTGAATGTAATTGCAATAATGTTTCTGGCTACCTACCAGCTTTCAACACTTCCTCCTTCTGGAAGTCTTTGTTCTGTGACCTGCAGATCCTCTTCATCCATAAAAATATGACTGTGTTTACTTAGGCTGCTAATGAAATCCTCATAAACCTTCACTGATTGTCTGTCATTAACTGCCTTTCCCTCCCCCCTTTATTGACCTCCCTTCTGTAATTGCAAATTCCTTCCAGGAGCTGAGCAGAGCACTTATTGTGTTCTGAAAATATTGTCTAAGGTAGGCCAAAAAATGCTTCCCAGTTGAGCACTCAGATGTTGGTGTTCCTTCCTGAAACCCCATGGCAATTGGAATGGGCTGCCCAGGGAGGCAGTGGACTCGCTGTCCCTCGAGGTGTTCAGGAAAAGCCTGGATGAGGCACTTAGTGCCATGGTCTAGTTGACTTCCTGCATTGAAAGGGTTCCTGTGTTGAAAGTGTTCCTGCCTTGACAGAGCTCCTGACAAGACAGGTTCCTGCTGTGACAGAATTTCCTGCTTGGACCATCCCTACTTTTGGATGGCTCCTACCTTTTGCACAGCTCTTGGTTTTACACTGTCCCTGCCTTTGGACGTTTCTCCCCACTTCTTCACCATTCTGTGCAAACTTGCAAGCTTGGCAAGTCCTGGGGTCCATTTGAGAGAGCTGCCAGTGGCACTCGGACCTGGCTACTCTCAGACCATATCACAGCCACCTTCCTGGCTGCCATTCTGAGCTGGGGAGTCCCTAGCAGTTTGGCTCTCCCCTGCCAAGGCAGCATTGCTTCCACCAATCCCTGTCTTGTGTCAGTTGTGTCCAGAGACATTTCTGAGTTTGGCAGCTTTGGGCTGCTGCTTCCTGGATCCAGACTGCTGGATATTGCTTGCAGCATCAGGAGGCAGCTGAGAGCAGAGAAATCCAGCACAGGATCACTGTTGAATACCTCTCTCACCTCTGTGAGTAAAGCCTGCTGCTTCCTTAATTCTCTGCTCAGCCTGACTGATAGTGGGGTAAAGCTGTGTTTGTAGCTTAGCCTTTTCCATTTACTGACTTCCTGAATCTCCAGATTTGTCCATAACATCCCTTGAAGAATTCCTGATCAGATTAGAATCTGTGAATAAACCTAAACTAGTTCTGTGCATGGTTTGGGGGCAGGGTGTTCAGGAAAATAAAATCATTCTATTTGTATGATTCCTGACTCAACCACATTAATTCCCTGCCTCCACAACAACTTGTTTGCCCTTTCCTAATTTTGTGAGTGAAGCTACAAGTTTGTTCTAGGCACACAGCAGCTGTGGCTTTCTTTATGTGCATATTCCTGCTGTGTGTCCCTGTTTTATGATAGACATTTATTTGGCTGCTTCTGTTTCACTTTGTGTTTTCGAGTGCTGAACTAGAAGTGGTTTGCCTCCAAGATCCAAGTATATCTAATGGGAAGTAATACAGATCTGAATATGCAGGCATGGTGTGTCATGGAGAGTAAAATCCCAATTCTTCCACTTAGGTAGGAAATAAGGATCCTAATGTCTGGAATAACCATAGAGAAGCCAATGGAGCAGTGCCAGGTTTACATTTGGCTCCCTTGCTGTATGTCTGCTTCAGTTATTGGCCGTGTCAACACAGACAGCTTAACCAACTCTTGAACTCTGGAAAGCATCTAAAGGAATGGCACATGCACATCTGAACATGTCTTGCTTGCTTAGACTTCTCTTCCAGAGCATTCAGGTTTTTATATAGACCTCAAATAGGCCACATTCAGACACATGTATTTGCTTATCCAGTTTGTCCCTGTGGAACTGTCAGAAGCTAACCAGCTGTAGAGGTTCCTGAAGCCAGCTAGAGAGGGGGAATTGCTCTGTATCAACTAGCTAAATGGGGAACTCCTTACAATAAATGTTGGCACCATTATTAGCATTTGCTATTTTGCTCTGGCAAATGGTCTGTAAAACAGACTGCACTGTACTTGCAGAGCTGCTGAACAGGCTCAGGAAGTAATTGCAATCTGGAGTTGGGGAGGAAATGCAGGGTAGAAATGATTTCTCATCCTCCAAGAAAATGAAAGAGGAAAAAAAAGACAATTAAGAAGGCTAATCGTTTCAAAGAGACCTTCTGCAGATCTGCCATCAACTGAGGAGGAGGGATGTGAGCTAGGACAGTGCTGGGGTTATGTCAAAAGTAAATGTGGGAGTTACCTCAGGCCATGAAGTTGTGTTTTGCTGTATTCTCTCTATGCTCCTGGCATGAGGTAAAAGAGGTGTCAAATGCCAAGATCCTCACTAGAGCTTTACTTTCATGAGCCTGTGTTTCTTTTAAAGTCAGTAGCATAGATGGTTATGAGAGGGATATAGGTGTATAGACTCATAGAATCAACCAGGTTGAAAGAGACCTCCAGGATCATCCAGTCCAACCTAGCACCCAGCCCTAGACAATCAACTGGACCATGGCACTAAGTGCCCCATCCAGGCTTTCCTTGAAAGATCTCCAGGGACGGCGACTCCACCACCTCCCTGGGCAGCCCATTCCAATGCCAATCACTCTCTCTGGCAATAACTGCCTCCTAACATCCAGCCTAGACCTCCCCCAGCACAACTTGAGACTGTGTCCCCTTGTTCTCTTGCTGGTTGCCTGGCAGAAGAGACCAACCCCACCTGGCTACAGCCTCCCTTCAGGTAGTTGTAGACAGCAATGAAGTCTGCCCTGAGCCTTCTCTTCTCCAGGCTGCACACCCCCAGCTCCCTCAGCCTCTCCTCACAGGGCTGTGCTCCAGGCCCCTCACCAGCTCTGTTGCCATTCTCTGGATATGTTCCAGTATCTCAACATCTCTCTTGAATTGAGGAGCCATGAACTGGACACAGCACTCAAGGTGTGCCCTGACCAGTGCTGAGTCCAGTGGCAGAATAACCTCCCTTGTTCTTCTGGCCACACTGTTCCTGATCCAGGCCAGGATGCCATTGGCTCTCCTGGCCACCTGGGCACACTGCTGGCTCCTGTTCAGCTACTATCTACCAGCACCCCCAGGTCCCTTTCTGCCTGGCTGCTCTCAGTCACTCTGTCCCCAGCCTGTAGTTCTGCTTGGGGTTGTTGTGGCCAAAGTGTAGGACCCTGCACTTGGCCTTGTTAAACCTCATCCCATTGGCCTCTGCCCACCCATCCAGCCTGTCAAGGTCCCTCTGCAGAGCTCTCCTACCCTCCAAGAGATTGACACTTGCTCCTAGCTTGGTGTCATCTGCAAACTTCCTGATGCTGGGCTCAATCCTCTGGCATATGAGAAATGGCAGAAAGTGAGGAGATTTGAATGTCCTTTGATGACAAATAAAACTGAGAAAAGCAGAGCACAGGAGACACCTGAAAATGAGAAGAACCCACCAGAGCCCAAGACAGAATGACTAAAAACACGTTCCACTTCTCTTGAGGTTGGTGCAAAAGAAGAGTAGCAGAAAACTTGGCATTCATGCATGGAAAGTTGATTTGTATGTAAGTGGAGGAAGAAGAGTTAATTGCTGAGTGAGAGGGAGGCAAAACTTCACACTGGGAGGTTTTACTTGTTTTATGGGACTTGCTCTGGGCTGTAGAGTTTTTATGTGTCTCTGAGGGAACATGCAAAGCTGGCTTAAAGTTTTGCTGAGCTGGATAGAGAACAAAAATACAGTGAGCTGCAGATAAGAAAAAATACTTAACCCCATTTAGATTTAGCCTTTTAGTAATCCACACATTATCCATATGCCAATATTGTCTGGGCCAGGTACCCAGACATATGACTGTACAGACTCTCAGGTCATATTGGAGTATATACACTACTGCAAAAGATGATCTGACATGGAAATACAGAGATGTGGTTAAATGCTGGCTTTAAAAAGTCACTGACATCCAAAGGGAAGTCTATTTCTTCATCAAGCTGAGCTGCCTGTTTAGATCTATAATTCCTTCTTCAGGCTGGGGAGAGAGTGGCTGGAGAGCAGCCAGGCAGAAAGGGATCAGGGGGTGCTGGTAGATAGTAGCTGAATTTGAGCTAGCAGTGTGCCCAGGTGGGCAGGAGAGCCAATGGCATCCTGGCCTGGATCAGAACAGTGTGGCCAGAAGGACAAGGGAGGACATTCTGCCACTGGACTCACCACTGGTCAGGCCACACCTTGAGTACTGTGTCCAGTTCTTGGCTCCTCAATTCAAGAGAGATGTTGAGGTACTGGAAGGTGTCCAGAAGAGGGCGACAAAGCTGGTGAGGGGCCTGGAGCACAGCCCTGTGAGGAGAGGCTGAGGGAGCTGGGGGTGTGCAGCCTGCAGAAGAGGAGGCTCAGGGCTGACCTCATTGCTGTCTACAATTACCTGAATTGAGGCTGTAGCCAGGTGGGGTTGGTCTCTTCTGCCAGGCAACCAACAACAGACCAAAGGGACATAGTCTCAAGTTGTGCCAGGGGAGGTCTAGTCTGTATGTTAGGAGGCAGTTGTTGCCAGAGAGAATGAATGGCATTGGAATGGGCTGCCCAGGGAGGTGGTGGAGTTGCTGTCCCTGGAGGTGTTCAAGCAAAGCCTGGATGAGGCACTTAGTGCCATGGTCTAGTTGATTGTCTAGGGCTGGGTGCTAGGTTGGACTGGATGATAGCAAAGCCTGGATGAGGCGCTTAGTGCCGTGGCCTAGTTGAGTGTCTAGGGCTGGGTGTTAGGTTGGACTGGATGATCTTGGAGACCTCTTCCAACCTGCTTGATTCTATGATTCTTGTAGTGTATGCCACCTCTTCGTGGACACCCAGTTCAGGCTGGATTTGGGCTTAAGCAAGCCCCAAGGCACTGAGTAGTGTGAGGTAGATTCTCAGTATTGACCCACTCCACAGTTCTGCTTCCCTGCTCATTGGTGCAGGCGAAGCCATAACCTCCTCCAAAACCCACCTTGGTTATGAGGAGTAGTTTGGAAAATATCTGACCATTCCTCAGAGTGATTACTTGCAGCAACAGAAAAACTGGAAATAATAAATAAAAAATAATCCTGCACACGGAGACTGAAGCTAGGAAATCTGGTTTGGATAAAGGCAGCACAGCCCTGAACCTTCACCCAGTTACAAGCTGTACTTGCATGCAGTTCAGAGAAAAGCCTTCACCTTGCCTTCTTCCAATCTCCTCCAGAACCACTTCCTCCTCTGGCTTTCTATTGCTTTGCTGCTTCCAAATCCCCTTGTAGCATTCCCATGCAACTGTGTGGCATTTCTGCCCCACTTTGAGATCTCAGATTTACTTGTCTGGAGCTTCCCTTTGGTGGTCTGATCTACCCCAGCTAGGGATCATATGCTGAAGAAGAACTGAGCCGTGGAAACACTTTAACCACAAAATTTAAGGGTAAAATCCTTACTGAAGTTCATAGGAGACTTTCCATCGTTTTCAGCCTGACAGAACTTCATTCCAAAGCACTGCTTGCCCCATGAGGGCTCAGTGTGATGTTTTCAGTAGACTTCAAACCTGAAATGGGCAAGGAATGAATGCTCAATGTGATGTTTTCAGTAGACTTCAAACCTGAAATGGGCAAGCAATGAATGCTCAATGTGAAGTTTTCATTACACTTCAAACCTGAAATGAGCAAGGAATGGATGCTACTCAGTGTTGAAGAGATCCATCCAACTGAGATTTGTTTTACAACGAATCATAGAATAGAATCATAGAATCAGCCAGGTTGGTTGAGATCTCCAAGATCATCCAGTCCTAGCACCCAGCCCTAGCCACTCATCTAGACCATGGCACTAAGTGCCTCATCCAGGCTCTTCTTGAGCACCTCCAGGGATGGCAACTCCACCTCCTCCCTGGGCAGCCCGTTCCAATGGCAAATCACTCTCTCTGGGAAGAACTTGCTCCTAACATCCAACCTTCTCCCTCCTCCACTCCTCCCCACCCCAAATAATTAAAACATTTCACTGGAAACAAGTGGATACTTCCAGAGGATTTTTTCACACAAACATGAAGAGCCACTCAATGCTTACCTGTTGTGGTGGTCAAGGCATTCCCCTAGACAGAGGGCCTCCAGCATCTGCATGCACAGCTACTGACATCTGCCCAGCTGGACAGAGTCTCTGTACAGCCAAAGTAGACAAATAGGCACTTTTATAGACCAACTCAGCTCATCCTGAAGAAGAGGAGGGATCTAGCTCTAGACAAACACCTGAATGTTGGTGCCTACATGCTTTCTAGTATATTGATATTCATTTGGAAAATATCATCTTGCAATTAATTAGTTCATAACAGAGGGGAATAACAAACCCCAAGAAATTAGTAACAATGTTCTACATCTGTTTGGCAAATAATTTCTTCTTGCTTTAAGCATGCTCAGCAGCTCTACAGCTGTGCTGAGCCAAGAATATTTAGTGAGCAGCAGTGGTGAGATACTTTGGCTTCTAAATAACTACTTTAAAATTGAAAAATAGGATCTAAAACCGACCAACCAACCAGAAGGAGAAGAAAATATTTAAGTTCTAATTCTTGTATGGCTTGGTGGAGTTTTCTTTGTTTATTATCTATACTAGCAGCCCACTGTGCTTTGGAAAGTGGCTAAGTAATGCATCCCTACCTGTGGACCTGACAAGTCAGAGAAACTGCAGGAGGTATCAAATTAGTAGAATTCAAGTGACCCATAACTCGAAAAAGGATAAGCTTTAGGTCAGGCCTGCAGAGGAGAGAGAGGGAGAATCTTTGTTTTCAGATGACAAAGCTGTAGGAAGTGGGATAGAGTGGAAGCTGCTTGCAACACTGATTTTCTTTATCTCATTAAACAATAACTTTTGTTCTCAACATATTTTTCTACTCTGGTGGTGGTTTTCCTTTGGAAGCAAGTTGCTCAGCTAGTGTATGGTCCAAGTGCTCGTTTCACATATGAATGATGCATGCACAGAAGAGCTGAGCAAGAGAGGCTCCTCTAACCCCACAAGGGCTGTCAGGAGCTGACATTCTTTTCTGACTAGTAAAGAAGAAATGTTGAAGCCCTGGAAAAAGAAGGGGAAAAAAAAGGAGTAATGTGAAGAAAATCCAAAGGAAATTAACATTTCAGACTGAGTAAGTGGACTCTGGACTCTGTATTTTCCAAAAGTTTATTTTGACCTTTAAAAAAATGTTTCCAAATGTTTTCCTTTTTTCTCTTCTCAAATAACTTACCAAACCTTTCAGAAGGAAATGTCATTTCAAGTGTTAGAAAGCAAATCCTTGGAATGATGGAATCATAGAATCAGCCAGGTTGGAAGAGACCTCCAAGATCATCCAGTCCAACCTAGCACCCAGCCCTGTCCAGTCAACTAGACCATGGCACTAAGTGCCTCATCCAGGCTTTTCTTCAACACCTCCAGGGACGGTGACTCCACCACCTTCCTGAGCAGCCCATTCCAATGCCAGTCACTCTCTCTGGCAACAACTTCCTCCTAACATGCAGCCTAGACCTCCCTCGACACAACTTGAGACTGTGTCCCCTTCTTCTGCTGCTGCTTGCCTGGCAGAAGAGACCAACCCCACCTGGCTGCAGCCTCCCTTCAAGTAGTTGTAGACAGCAATGAAGTCTGCCCTGAGCCTCCTCTTCTCCAGGCTGCACACCCCCAGCTCCCTCAGTAGAGAGTGCAAATATTTCAATTATCCTCCTTCTTTATGTACTGAGACATAAGTAGGTGTGAGAGCTGTGTGCAGTCAGAGCTCCTTGCTGAGGTATGAGGATGGATAGAGGTGGGGAGTGGAGAGGCTTCACCCATGGTGTTGCTCCAGTGGCCAGGATGGTGGTAGTTGCTTCTGCAGGGATCAGCCCCAAAAGAATCCACACTTGCTACCTGAGCAGTCTCCACTTCATAAAGAAGGAATATGTGAGTGAGGTTTTGACCTCCAGCCACATATATATATATATATATATATAAATCTTCCTTCCAGTGTCTGTGTATCAGTGGTGATAGCTGGAGGTAGTTCATAGAAACATAGAATCATAAAGGTAGTTCATAGGAACATAGAATGAATCATAGAATCACACAATCAGTCAGGGTTGGAAGGGACCACCAAGGATCATCTAGTTCCAACCCCCCTGCTGTGGGCAGAGACACCCTACTCTAGATCAGGCTGGCCAGAGCCATAGTTACAGTCCTCGACAATCCCATTTTGTTCCAGTTTCTTTCCAAGCAAGAGTTGCCTCTTGTTCCTTTCAGCCACGACCCACATATTAGCTCAGTGTAGAGATGTGAGTTTCACCACTTTCTGCTCTTCCTGCCTGCCACTATGTAATTGAAGAGAAAATTAGCAATGGATGATCTGGCATCCTGCAGGACCATGTGGAGCTGTCGTGGAAAGGTTGTAGGTTCTTGGGGAAAAAGAAAGATATTAATGATATGAAAGACTTTCTGAACTGGTGCTGGGATAGGATTTCTTAACTTTACAATTGCATTTCAGGCTGATATGTCATAGAATCATAGAATCAACCAAGTTGGAAGAGACCTCCAAGCTCATCCAGTCCAACCTAGCACCCAGCCGTAGCTAATCAAACCAGTTTTGTCAGTATTATCCACCTGCCTAACAGAAACAATGGTTCTCCAGCTTGCCTCTTGTGAAGTACAATTCATGACAGCTTGAAAGCCCTCAGCTGAGTTGCATCACATTCCCAGCAACTTCCAGGCATCCCAAACCTAAGTTCCCAGAACTTCTCTCCCCTAAACCCTTCCAAGCCCGGCTCCCCTACTCAGTGGTTTTGGCTGACATGGGGAATTTGTGAGTTGAACTTTGACAGAGCCTGAGCTCTGCTATCAAGATATCAAAGGAATATTTTACTGCCACCAGAAAAACTAAAAATTGAGGGGATAGTATGCAAAGTTTGGAAAGTTTTGTGCCTTGGAGAGCAAGTATAAACATTCAAGGAGAGCCAGCTGCCCACCCAGTCTTTATCGCAATACCACGCTCTGCTGAGCTGGGAAGGACAATAATGACAGAATAAATCTCACCAAGAGCTACTGTCTCAGAGATGTTTATTCTCTATTCATCAAACAAGTGAAATTTTGGACTGTAGTCATTTCCATCCCAGAAAGACTAAACCTATCTCTGTAGCTGGAGAAGCTCAGATCTGACAGATGAGTTCTTAGGGCAACTGGCAGTTTTATAGCTCAAGATCTCTTTCTTTCAACTCATAAGACCATTTCCTCCATAAATATTTCAACATCCAGGAGAATGTGATAGGGAGCCAGGAGCAGAGCATGCATTCAGACCTGACCTCATAAATGTGTCTCGCACTGAAGTTGTCCTAAAGCCTGACACAGACTTGTGTGCCAGATGAATGATGGGGAGGACAGATCACCGCCTCACTTCATCCTACACTCAGCGTACCTGATGCCTTAGCCATAGAGTGTGATGAACAGAGGTGGATGGTAATCCTGGCTCCCATCCCTTCATCCTGAGAGCTGAAGTGAAGCCAGGCATTTGCCTGATGCTGCTGGTGGTAAGTGAAAATAATACCACTTGCTTCCACACTCTCTTGATGTGGCCACACGGTGAGTACTGTNGTCTCAAGTTGTGGTTGGGGAGGTCTAGGCTGGATGTTAGGAGGAAGTTGTTGGCACAGAGAGTGACTGGCATTGGAATGGGCTGCCCAGGGAGGTGGTAGAGTTGCCATGCCTGGAGGTGTTCAAGCAAAGCCTGGATGAGGCACTTAGTGCCATGATCTGAATGACTGGCTAGGGCTGGGTGTTAGGTTGGACTGGATGATCTTGGAGGTCTCTTCCAACCTGGTTGATTCTATGATTCTATGGTTCTATGAACAGTACAATGGGCAGAGGAACCTTGTTTATGATCAGGCCTGCCCTGCTAGGGAAGAAGAAAATGAACCACTGTGGCTCCAAAAGTCGGGAAGGTTGCATCAAACAGATAGCTGTGGTAAACAGAAATTTCCAAACCTTGGCAAAACACTTTCCTTCTTGTAACACAGATGGAATTACAGTGAACTTATTGTGCTTGGTAATTGATCAAGCAAAAAAAAAAAAAAAGTCAGTGGCCAATGTTCAGTGAAAATCATTTACAAAAGCGCTGATGGATGTAATTTTAATCCCATCTCAAACAGCAGTGAGAAAAAGGAAATTTCTGTTGGATGCTCTCCACAGTGGACCTCGCTTTTTCGTTGGCATTAATCCTCCCTGAACAGCTTCTAGTCTGATGATATTTCACAATAATGTGGAAAGGCAGATCAGGCCAATCATGTCCTGTTCTTTGTCCAGGTAGCTTCCCACATGAAAGGAGAACAGGAAATTAATGCTGGAAAAATAACAATTTTTTTTTTTAATCTATGCCTTGGACTTGCCTGATCCTTTTAAACCTTCACAGCCCCAGAGAATGTAGTACTGGGAGAGAGCTGTCTGCCACTGAGAGACTGGTATATTTATTTCCCAAGCAAGACCTAACCCAGACAAGCTCTTGAAGTGGACAGAAATTTTGCATGCTAGTTCAAGGTTGGATTTTGTGGCAACTGAAAAAGGCAGTCAGCTAAATGTGATGAATAATGCATCTCTGGAGCACACCCCTGTGTAACCTTGATGCAGTAAGACTGAGGACAGAAACATAGTAAATGGGTGTTCTCACCTTGTGTAACATGGCAAGGGAGGTTTTTCTGCCCCTGGACTCAGCACTGGTCAGGCCACACCTAGAGTGCTGTGTCCAGTTCTAGGCTCCTCAGCTAAAGAGAGATGTTGAGATACTGGAAGGTGTCCAGAAGAGGGCGACAAAGCTGGTGAGGGGCCTGGAGCACAGCCCTGTGAGGAGAGGCTGAGGGAGCTGGGGGTGTGCAGCCTGGAGACGAGGAGGCTCAGGGCAGACCTCATTGCTGTCTACAACTACCTGAAGGGAGGCTGTAGCCAGGTGGGGTTGGCCTCTTCTGCCAGGCAAGCAACAACAGATGAAGGGGACACAGTCTCAAGTTGTGCCAGGGGAGGCATAGGCTGGATGTTAAGAGGAAGTTGTTGGCAGAGAGAGCGATTTGCATTGGAATGGGCTGCCCAGGGAGGTGGTGGAGTCACAATACCTGGAGGTGTTGAAGCAAAGCCTGGATGAGGCACTTACTGCCACGGTCTAGTTGATTGTCTAGGGCTGTGTGCTAGGTTGGACTGGATGATCTTGGAGGTCTCTTCCAACCTGATTGATTCTATGGTTCTAAGCTGAGGGATCACAAGGGTCAGGCTCTATGATTCTATGATTAAAAAGAAACTCAACTTTCCCAGGTTTAAATCCCTCTCGCTTTATGCTTTGGATATGAAAAGAAGAGAAAGTTAAGGATATAAACTAAAAAGAAACTCAACTTTCCCAGGTTTAAATCCTTCTCACTTTATGCTTTGGATATGAAAAGAAGAGAAAGTTAAGGATATAAACTAAAAAGAAACTCAACTTTCCCAGGTTTAAATCCTTCTCACTTTATGTTTTGGATATGAAAAGAATCATAGAATCATAGAATGGTTTAGGTTGGAAGGGACCTCAAGGATCATCCAGTTCCAACCCCCTGCCATAGGCAGAGACACCTCCCACTAGAGCAGGCTGCTCAAGGCCTCATCCAGCCTGGCCTTAAACGCCTCCAGGGAGGAAGCATCCACAACCTCCCTGGGCAACCTGTTCCAGTGTCTCACCACCCTCACTGTAAAGAATTTCTTCCTAACATCCAGTTGGAATCTTCTGTCTTCCAGCTTAAACCCATTCCCCCTCGTCCTAACATTACTAGACCGTGTAAGTAGTCCCTCCCCAGCTTTCCTGTAGGCTCCTTTCAGATACTGGAAAGCCACTATAAGGTCTTCTCGAAGCCTTCTCTTCTCCAGGCTGAAGAGCCCCAACTCTCTCAGCCTGTCCTCATAGCAGAGGTGAAAGTTAAGGATATAAACTAAAAAGAAACTCAACTTTCCCACGTTTAAACCCTTCTCGCTTTATGCTTTGGATATGACGAGAAAGTTAGGTATATACCTGACTTTATGCTTTGGCTATGAAATGGAATTGGAAATGAGAGTGCTATTTCAAATTACATATTGTTACCAGAAAGAGCTCAGCAGGGTGCCTATAGTCTGTTGACATGTGCAGCAGTTTGGCATGATGCACGTATTTCTGTAGATGCTCACTTTGATCTCAGTGTGCTGTCAAGGATTTTCATGCTGGGATCTGACCTCTTCTGCCTGTAGAGCGCTGTGTTCCCTAGTACTGAAATGGCCTGTAAGCACTTCTAGCTGCCCCCATGGGTGGGGCTGATGATACTGCACATTGGTGGGGGAAAGATCTATGAAATTCGGCTGCAGTGCTGCAGCTCTTGGATTCCAGACACTTGTTTCCCTAAGTTTTATTTCCTCACCTATTTGTGCAAAATTTCTTTTCTTTTTTTTTCTGTTAGTCAATGGCTTTTTTTTTTTTTTTTTTTTTTGTAGGGAAATGTCATGGTAGGCCTGAGAGGCCCAAAATAAGCTTATCCATGCTCTGGCTTGCCAGGCATAGAATGATAAAATCAACCAGGTTAGAAGAGAACTCCAAGCTTATCCAGTCAACCAGACCATGGAACTAAGTGCCTCACCCAAGCTTTCCTTGAACACCTCCAGGGATGGTGACTCCACCAGCTCCCTGGGCAGCCCATTCCAGTGGAAAATCATGTTTTTCTGCTCTCCTTCCTTCTGTTTTGGGGAGAAGCAACCACGGGAAAGAAGACAAAAGAATCTGGAGGCACTAAATCTAAGGACTCTGACCTGCCCAGACTTGTCTTGGTCCTGTGGTAAACAAGGTACACACACTCAACTTGTGCCTGCCTTGTGCAAGGCTTATGCTTTTCCCAAATTAAGGGANGTAGGGAAATGTCATGGTAGGCCTGAGAGGCCCAAAATAAGCTTATCCATGCTCTGGCTTGCCAGGCATAGAATGATAAAATCAACCAGGTTAGAAGAGAACTCCAAGCTTATCCAGTCCAACCTATCAGCCCTATCCAGTCAACCAGACCATGGAACTAAGTGCCTCACCCAGGCTTTCCTTGAACACCTCCAGGGATGGTGACTCCACCAGCTCCCTGGGCAGCCCATTCCAGTGGAAAATCATGTTTTTCTGCTCTCCTTCCTTCTGTTTTGGGGAGAAGCAACCACGGGAAAGAAGACAAAAGAATCTGGAGGCACTAAATCTAAGGACTCTGACCTGCCCAGACTTGTCTTGGTCCTGTGGTAAACAAGGTACACACACTCAACTTGTGCCTGCCTTGTGCAAGGCTTATGCTTTTCCCAAATTTAGGTAAAGCAAGCCTGTGATTTTACCTAATGTGGTGAAGCTTGGCTAACTGCCATTCTGATTGGCCACTCTGTGTCCAAAGGGCAAGTAATCTCGGCCTGGGCAGCAACGCATGCTCTCCACAGCTCCATTCACAGGTATTCATTAGCTCCTGCTGCAGGAGTTGTCCCTTCACTGCCCTGCCTTTCTCCTCCAGGAACCCTGATGGGATGGGAAGAGAAAGTCGTTCGAGGCACAGCAGCCTGCCTGACCTCAGCCTCGCTGCTTTTCACCTTCCTTCTTTGTGCAGGAGCCAGGAGCATGCTGAGCCTTCCCCAGAGACCAGAATGCAGAGCACAAGGGGTTTTGTGGCGAGCTGGATAAGAAAGCTGTACTTAGGTCACTCAGAACACACATTCTCAGTGGCACTGAAAATGGTGTTTACTGAAAATGGTGTTTACTGAGAGACACAGTCCAAACCATCATCCTTCTGGAGAAAAGTGTCTGGTTTGGAAGGACTCTTGCAATAAGCCTGGGATGCCACACAAGAATGCAGTAAGATCCTTGCTGATCTCTACTTAAGTTCTAGGTTTCTGTTGAAATCATGAAACAGACTCTGGGGTTTATTAATTTTCTGATGCTGGATAACACCACAGGCATCAGTCCTCTCCTGTTCTTTTGGCAGGTGTTTAACTAGCATCTGTTTTCTTAGCCTCAGAGGACCCAGACCTCTTCATCAAAAGAGAGCAGCAGGAAGCAGACAATCATATGATCTTTTAATGACTCAGGCATTGCATGTCGGTCCATGGCACCATGGTTGTTAATAAACAAATATTAAGGGCTGAAAGAGAATGAAGGGATAAAAAACTTCAGCATGAGCTGAACTTGCAGCCAGGACACCCAACCAGATCCTGGGATGTAACAGGAGAAGTGTGGCCAGCAGGTGGAGGGAGGTGTTTCTCTCCCTCTACTCCACTCTGGTGAGACCCCACCTGGAATACTGCATCCAGTTTTGGAGCCCCTATTACAAGAAAGATGTGGAGATGCTGGAGCGTGTCCAGAGAAGGGCCATGAGGATCCTCAGAG